>APFE030939741.1:0-95699 GCA_000404065.3 Pinus taeda | reverse complement strand
GATTATCAAATCAATAAATCCAATAATTGAATAATGATATGTGGAAATAGTTCACAACACATTACCACTCAATAAATTGGTTTCATAAGATAAATTTCAGAGTAAATAGTTACTCTGAAATGAGAAATTAATTCATAAAAAACAGAGATACATAATAACAAGATTGTGACAAATTACCCATATTAACAATAGTGCACAAACATGAATAAAATGACACATTCATATCACCATAATGAGGCGAAACAAGCGTCAATGAGAAGCTTGTAAAAAATCGATTCTAACAAAGCAATCAGAACAAGAATCCAAAGAAAACTAAAAATTAACGAAAGCGTAGGGAAATCAACTAAAAAATAAAAATCCAAAAAGGGTGTTTAGCCAAATTTTATAGAAAGGGTCCCCATTATCTTAGTTGAGCAAGTCAATAATGGGGGGGTTGTGTTTTCACCACAACAATGGCGACACGCGGGAGAGGAACCAGTTATCTCTGTTATGAATGAGTTTTTCCTAAAATTAAAGCAAAAATAATTAAAGAAGAGAAAATTATGCTTGAAATGCTTGACTAAGTTTATTAGTCTGAATAAAAACTAGAATCATCTAACTGTAATTTTTCTTAAAATTCCTCATAAATTAAAATATTTCAAAACTCTATATCAGTCATTAGTTAGCTGAAGGGATAAAGCAGGGGTCACTTTACAGCTTAGCTTTTAAGATATACTCATTTGTCACAGGTAGAGCCACTGCTGCTAGCAAACATCTATAGTTTCGACATGGTTACCTTTTAATCATAAATGATTCAGAATCCCATCTGTTTAAGAATTATTGATCTAGAGATAAATCCATTTATATATGTTTATTCTCTTTGAATTTTTATTTTTATTTCTCTTAAAAGCCATTGTCCTAGTTTGGTAGCTAGATAGTTGACAATGCCATTCACTGGTTAAAATTGGACTGAACAAACTGGCTCGTGATGAGACCCCTTGTCTTATAATTGTTTGCAATCATAAGCCATTACCCTGGTTTGTTTAGCAGTGTTGGTAATGTCAGCCTATTTCCCCTATGATCATGGTAAGCAGGCTCACAATGAGACCTCTTATCTTTTAAGTTTAAATATATTTCTGGATTATTCTCTAGAAAAATAAGACCTTTTGAGACAGGGAGAATCATTGACTCCTTAAGAGTTAAGAATGACAATTTCAGAGTTAAAGGTGCTTTGCTGTAAAGTGTCTTTACTTGGTTAAAAATAACTTTTCTTGACTGATAATAGCACTCTGAAAGATCTTAATAAAATTTTGAAATCTCAAAATGATTACAATTTGATGAAAAAGAAATTTTTCAGATTTTATGATACTTTGCCAACTTCTCGACTGGTAATCTCTTATTTAAGTATGTCTACTTTTGTAATAAGAAAATCAAACTTTACTAAGAGATTTAAGAAAAAGTTAATAGGTGACTATTAACAATTTTTCTCCATGTATACTGACCATTGTTAGGTAACAAAAGGCCTTCCATATAAATACTGGCAAAGTCACCAAAATCAAAGCTGAAATCCGAAGAAAAAGAATTCTTATACTAAAGTGAGAAAAGAAATCAACAAACAAAAATAAAAATAAAAACAAAGAAATCTCTAAAAATGGAAAGGAAAATCTGTGTTTCGCAAGATAAACTCAAACAAGAATGTTTATACCAATGCCTCAATAATATGAAGAAAAAGAAAATAAGCATGTAATCATTCCTCCTTATGTTGAGATTTAGAAAAACATACCTTGTAGAGTTGTGAATGCTTTAGGCTTTTAGATAACAATGATCGTAAAATTCAGCCACAATGAATACTTTCTGTCTGATATGAATCTTCTTGTTTCCAAGCATCATCTTAATCATTTTCTAAAAAGGAATGCTTAAAGAAACAGATTAAATGTTCAGAAACTTCCTGGTGTAGCTGTTTCGATGAAGATTATCACTGCTTCTTGGAATTAAGCCAAAAGAAGAGTATGGACCTTGAAAATCTGATTTGGTCGAAGATTGAAAGATTTCATGGAGAGCTGCAAAACAGAGTTTTATATCAGCGTAATTTTAAAAACAAAAATGAAACTAGAGTGGTGAAATGAAAATTAATGAAAGTGGGTACATGAATCTTACCATTGGATCATTGCTTTTGATCTTACCTGAAAGGTATCAGTTTCTCCAAAGTGGCTGACTTCTTATTTTAATTAACATTAAAAACATGAAGAAGTCAAAATAACCAAAATCATATAACCCAAAATCATTATTTACTTTATTTAAACTAAAACAAGCAGCAAAAATGGAATGCTTAATGTTCAGGGGAATTGAAATTAAAACAAATGCATCAGAAATGAGAATGAGAATTTGCAGTAATGACTATTCCTCAAAATATTATAAGTTTCATATAAATTCCATGATTTGATAAATTGTCCAGAATCAAGACCAAATCCAAGATAATAAAATTTAAATATGAAGATAGAGATCTTGAATTCCATTTTAAATTATGGAATTATATATTTGAAACTAAAATGCATGAGAAATTGAAATAATTTGAATATGCTGCAAATTGGTCATTAACTGTTTTCTTACCATTTGCTTTTTAAAATAACACATTGTCGTATCAGATGATTTTCTTAACATGTTTCTTCACCATGCTTCAATTTTAATCTGCAGAACTTCACCTTTATTGCTATGCCATATATCGATTAAATGTTAATGGCTTAAAGGCATGCATTGGAAGTTATTGCATCGGAGATTGTAATGGCAAATTGCCGATAAGAACATGTGCAATGAAATGAAGCGATCACATTATTAAAGAAATATTATATTGGAGATCAGAGAATTGATTGCATCGTGCTTCCCACATCGCGCATCGCACATCGCAGAATCAAAGATTTGATGTAAGCATAAATAACAATGTGACGAAGCGATTGCGATATCGGCGATTGGCAAACTTTTGGTACCCAATGTAACACAGTATAATTTTTGCGATGCCGATATGCGATGAAGAGAGGATCCGATAACGTTTTATGATGGGATTTTAATAACATATCGGATCCGAGACATCGGCCATAAATAAAACTGCAAGGAAGCGATTGCGATATCGGCGATGTGATGGATGACGTAAATCGGCGATCGGCAATCTTACGCACCCGATGTAACACAATATGATTGCTGCGATGCCGATGTGCGATGAATGTCATAGCTAATCGGTGATCGGCAATCGACACAATCGGCAATCTTGAGCCCATGATGTAACCATTCTCGATACGCCGACATGCAATGAAAAGTGGACCCAATAACTTTATGATGAAAATTTGATAACATATTGGATCCGAGACATCGGCACTTCAAAAGTTATGCTCTTACCATTATTGCGAGTAAATGGACACGATAATTTTATGACTTTGATTTAAATTTCATATCGGGTCCGAAATTATGTGGTCCTCGCAATATCGGTAATGTGATTTATCGGAGATCAACGATTTGATTATGGAAGTATACTTCATTTGCAAACCTCCGATTTGTGAAATGTGATGTGACATATGAGTAAGATAATACATCAGAGGTTTTTGATGAGCAAAGAAATGCTAAGAACTACTTCCGATGAAATCTTATGATGCGAATGGTTTTATGATATTCGCTGGAATTTCAATTGGGTTTTCTAAGTGAATAAAAGCAAAATTTAAAATGCTTAAATTCTAATGCATCACAAATAAAATTTCCCTGAGCCTATTGTAAATTTGAAATGGGTTTATTGCTTACTTCAAGTTTTGAAAACAAAATGAAAACCTGCAAATAAAACAGAACACGAATAAAAAATAAACTAAGGAAAAGAGAAACTAATAAGAGATGAGAACAAGCTTGCAAATACATACCTGGAAGGAAATTGTTTGCAAATTTTACCTTATGAATATTCAAATTCTTCCTTTGATTTATCAAAATTTTGGCTTTGTTCAAAATCATCTCATCATTTATTTTAAATCTAAGTGTGCAGTCAGCCTAAATGAAATCAATCATTCATGTTCATGGAATATAAAATTTACCAGAAATAAATATGAAACTATGCTTCCCTTTCGAAGTGAAGTAACAATTTATTACCTCTGCTCATTCCGAATTAATCTTGAGAAAAATTTGTATTGTTATAGTGACTGTTCGATAATGCCTTTAGTAAAATAAACATGATGCGTTTTACAGCATCGGATAATAAACTAAAGATTAGAATGAGATTAAGCCACTAATTGTAGAAAAATATGAAAACAGATTTAAATGTGTGCACTTGGCAAAATGGATATCCTTAAGATCAGCTTTTGGCAAATTCCAAGGAATATAATATGAACTTCATATGATGGCCGTGAGAGGTTAGATTGACTGATAATGATTAGAATTAGGTTTACCATAGTGAGTCATACATCTCATAGGATAATGGGATCATGAAGCTTTCATATCCTCAAATCCTTACCATAGAAATTTCAAAAGAAAATCTTAGAAGGAAATCCCGAAATGAAGAAAAGTGGCTTTGAGGCAATCGATACCAAATGCAACTTTAATTTAATCAAGAGATTATTCAGAATAGGCAGAGTAGAAGTATTGCTGTAAGAAATTAGAAAAAGGAAAACGATAATTAAAATTTTCTGATAAGGAGAAAATGCTTCAGTGAACATGCATGAGAATGGCTGATTGCTTTGTTTTATTTTAAATCTACAGAACCGTTGACAATAAATCAACTACATAACAAACCAACTAAATTAATTCTACTCCTATTCTAACCATATGCATGAGAATGACTAGGTATAGTCATATTTCTAGTGTAGCCATTTTCTCATTTTAATTCCCGCGTTTATGTACATTTCAAATATCAAAAATAAAAGTACAGATTTGACTAAACTAAGGAAAATAAATATGAAATCAGAATGTACAGTTATTGTTAGGAACTTAATTAAAATCTCTTTCTCATGAAATTTCGTTTCTAATTGAATACCAATTGGATCATAGAAATCTGGATGGATTTCTATTAAAAATTGGGAAATATTCAAAGGAAGAGATAACAGGCCAGATTGTGAAGACGAGGATTTAGATTCTTTGACCTGAAAAAATTTATTAGTGTTATGTGCAAATGTTAAATCATTGACAATTTTTCTTGAAGGAAAAATTTCCAAACAATTTTCAAACGAGTCAATGAAAAATGGATGGAAGCCTTTCAAGTAAAATGTTAATTTATTAATTGAATTGAATTGCTGGCCAGATTGCAAAAATACATTCTCTTGTTGACATTGCCTTTGAAAAGATAGAAGCTTTTGGTGAAACATTAGCATTGATGCGAATTGGAATATTAATATCTTTCGATGCTGATGATTATAATATGAAACTTGAATTTCCCAATCGGGCAATGCATCAATTGAGCGTTTGATAGTAAGGTGTTCAATATTCCAGCAAAGAGTGTGAAAATTTTGTAAAATAAAATCAGAAAATAAATCTAAGTTTAAACAAAATAGCTGTGAAAGAAAAACTAAAATGAAATCACTATTTGTACAACTAATGTTACAACACATTTGGGATTGTTTTGAAATGATTTCATTTTCACAAGGATTGGCCAGAATTATGGAATTTGAAAAAATTTGAATTCCAACTTGTGAATTAGAAAACGAATTATGATTATGAGTAGGAATGAAAGTTTGATCTTCATATGAATCATAAATTTGAATGTTTTCTTGAATGGTGAAATCATGAAGATAATTTGTTGCTCTAAAATGAGGATTAGTTGGGATAATTCCTAAATTGAAGCGTTCCTCATTTTCAGATGTTATTTGAATTTGCTCATGAGGATTCCCTTGAGAGGAATAGAAATCAACATCCTCAATGTCAGAGTAATTATCATAAATGACTTCACAATATTCTCTACAATTCCCTTCTATCTCATCCAATATATCAAAACAAGGAGGAACAAGAAAATCATGTTTATTAATGGCAAAAGAATGATCAATTATTGCTTCTCTATCTTGATAAAAACTTAATGGTAATTCATTTAGATCAGCCTCTTTAATTTCTGAAATATCATTAATACCAGGAGGAAAAATATTACAATTATTGAAAATATCAGGATAAAGGGAAAAATGTGAACCTAAAACAATGTATTTAAAACTATCTCTGTTTGAGAGCTCTTGTGCATTATGCTCATTGTAAATTTCAGATTGCAGATCATTCCTTTGCGTGCATATGCTTTCTTGAAGAATGCTGCTTTGCTGCTCTGATTTCGACATTCGTTCATCATGGAGAAATTCAGAAATTTGTACAACAGTTTGCATTTTATTTGCTTTGATTGCTGCTTGTACTTGCTGATTTGTGATTTGATTTTCTGAATTTACTTCAAAGTAGCTTTTTGATTTCAAGGCGGCTTTTTCTCTAAAATTGTTATTGTTATCTTTTTGCATTTGAATGGAAATAATTTTCAAGCTTTTTGAAACCGCTTCATCACCATTTATTTGCACATCCTTATTAGGATTTTCATTTATGTTGGAAGGGGATGAAACAAAACTTGAACTATATGGATTGGGAATGGGAGGTAGAGAACAAACATATTCAAACCAATCTAATGATTCTTGTTCCGTACGCTTATCTTCGTCTTTAAATCTTAGGCAATTCAAATGAAATCAAACATTAAAATCATTAACCGATTCATTTTCAAACCTTCGTAGATATTCAATTTCTTCACATACCTGTTCATAATCATAGTCGTCAAATTTAGAAATGAAAATTGTAACAAATTGATCCCAGCTGTGAATTGAAGCAAGTGGAAGAGTTTTGCACAAGCTTTTGGCTTTTGCAGCAAATGTGAGAGTAAAAATTCTGCATAAAATGCCTTCATCAATTCCTTGAAAATCATATTTTGAAACATTTTGAATAAATTGAAAGACATGGTTAAAAGCAGAAGAATTCCCCTTACCATTAAACTTTACCTGAGACATGAGTCTTACCACTTCGGGTGGAGTATTGGAGGATGCACGTCCATGGATACAACTCCATATTGGAAGTTTAAGAGGAGCCATAAACAAAATGTTAAAATTGAAAAGACTCCAATAGACAAATTTCTTAGGCCCTCCTTCTAGCGCCAAAAATGTTGATGCCTCGAAAATCGTTGCAACAACATTGGGGGATAACCACCCGGTCCGGACCTTAAAAGAAGCTCCTTTTCCGTTTTGTGTGGTGGCTCCGACTGTTCATCTAGGTCCAGTTACCTTCTCCCTATTGCTATTGGTTTATAATGTATCTTTAACTACCAATAGACAGGGACATCAGATCACTTCTTCTTGCTGATCAGGCAAGAGAATGACCCTTACGCTGATTTGGGTTCAGCCAAGCCACAACTAAAGTTTTGCCTCTTTGAGGAGAGGACTTAAAATAATGTAGATTTTACTCTAAATGCAAGCTTATTCTATGATGTAAGCAAAAGAAACTAATCTAAATCCTATCTTAATTAGGCAGATATAGATCTAACCCAACTAAGAGCAAGATAATTAAAATATTGGGATTTAAATATGTCTTGTTTATAATGAATATCAAGTTAATGAAGTAGTTCAATTAACTGATATTATGGTTGCCAAAACACATTCTATTGAGACCTTAAAACTGAAATAATAAATCAACAACTTTCAGGAAGTAGTTCACAAAATGATATTGATTATCAAATCAATAAATACAATAATTGAATCATGATATGTGGAAATAGTTCACAACACATTACCATTCAATAAATTGGTTTCATAAAATAAATTTCAGAGTAAATAGTTACTCTGAAATGAGAAATTAATTCATAAAAAACAGAGATACATAATAACAAGATTGTGACAAATTACCCATATTAACAATAATGCACAAACATGAATAAAATGACACATTCATATTACCATAAAATTAAAACTGATATCTGAAACAGTAGTATTAGAAATACCAATTTTATTGCATCCATTCCTCTGTCCTTGGTCTCCAACAGCCCTTTACATTGCTTGAATTTCTGCCTTTAAAACTAGAGCCACAATAGTGCAAGCTTTGTTCTTCATGCATAATTCAATATACAAAGGGAAAATCCTCAATAATCCCCAGACCTGAGATTTTTCACTCCTCCCTCCTACAACTCTAAATTCCAATTACAATAGTGCTTTTTAGAAGCTCTAAAATTGCAGAGGAGAGCAGCCCTTATTCCATTCTGCAATCTGTTATTTATAGTCTTTGTAAAAGAATGTTTAGAGAGGAGAGTTTGTTCAAGAGAATTCTGCTAAATCCAATTTTACTTGCTCCTAATTCTGATCTTCAATTGCTGGAGCCTTCTCATTGATTGATAATCTTTTTCCATATTTCTTTCACTGTTTTCTTGCAAAAGAAATCAAAATAAATTAAAATGCAATCAAAATATCATTTCTGGCAATTAAATCAAATCCAATCAAATTCTATTTAAATAAATAATTAAAAACAAAATATAAGCTACGTATTGATGCTTGGAATGATTTGATTGGCAAAGTATATCATTGACCAATGGATCTGCACTTAGAAGAGGCTTTGGTCAAATGAAATTGAAAACAATAACTCAGAAAATTGATTTTGTTTTTCAAAATTCGTAGCCTGATCTTCTGCTTGATTTTTAACCCAATAAATAATCAAATCTGTTGGTGAAACCTCTTTCAAAATGTTCTCCTTGATTTTCTCTTTCCAATGAGCTGTCCTGGGCCTCATTTGGCCAAGTAGAACTCAATTTATGAGCTTCCAAAATTGATGGGTCAAATCTGATATAAATCTGGAAATTCTGTTGCTGGGCTAAAAAATGAGCATTTGAATTAAAAATTAAATCCTAAATTAGACCCTAATTAATTCTAATTTAATTGCTAATCATAAACTAACTAACGAATATCTAATTAACTATTTATAAACCAATTAAATTTAATTAAAAACTAATTCTAAATAACATTTAAATCTAAATTAAATTAATTAATTAAATGTTATAAATTAATTAATCTGAACTATTAATTAAATAATAATAATTAATTTAAGTAATATAATATATATTACATATTATATATTAACTAATATATATTAAAAATATAAACTAATTACATTACCATACCTAATATATATTAAAACTAACAATATTATCCTACACCACTCCTTTACTAAGTTAACTTCACTTCACCATACATATGAATGATTTCAAAAAGACAACAAATAACAAACCTTTTAATAAGAGTTAGTGTTAAAACATGATGTCGCATCGGCAAATCGGATAGGGGTGATAAACTTTGTTTTGCATATAAGCCCCGATGCGATAAGACGTTTAATGCCACTTTGAGTTATGAAGCCATCGACACATCGCATCGGGGGGAATCATGGTTATCGGCATATCGGCGTGGAGGTGTATCGACATATCGGCGTGGAGGTGTATCGGGGTTCTTTATAACATGTTGCGAATAAAACTGCTGACCCGATATCGCATAAACTCCCGATGCGATATATATTTTTATATTATATTAATTTAATTTAATTAATTATATTAATATAATTATTTTAATTAATTTAATAATTTATATATAAATCAAATTTTTATTTTTATTTATTTTTAATGAATTTGAGTTTTTAAACTATAGTTACTTGGAAAATAAATGACAAATACTGCAGGCCACTGAATGTTTTAGATTTTTCGAGATTTAAGATTTTGATTAGATTGGAGTGAATTTCTTAAACCTCATAATTATAATTGGCTGCAATGAACTAAATGAAAAATGTTAAGTAAAAACTTGCCTACGGGTTAATATTTAAAAGATGCCTTATTGAACTAATTTATCAAAATGCAATATTTGTACATTTTATAATTTTTAATAACCCAGGCTAGATAAATGATGAGATTTCAAGGAGTCATTTTAAAACCAGTTGACCAAATGAGGCGAAACAAGCGTCAATGTGAAGCTTATAAAAAATTGATTCTAACAAAGCAATCAAAACAAGAATTCAAAGAAAACTAAAAATTAACGAAAGCGTAAGACAATTAACTAAATAAGAATCCAAAAAGGGTGCTTAGCCAAATTTTTTATAGAAAGGGTCCCCCATTATTTGAGTTGAACAGGTCAAAAATGGGGGGTTGTGTTTTTACCACAACACCACATTAATAATAATTGTAAGTGGTTGACCCGCATTATAGAAAAGGGACCACAATTAGTTATAAACATGCCATGGTTAATAAATAAAGTAGTTAACCCGTTTATGCAAGGGACCACTCGTAGTTACGGTTTTGGATGTCATAAAGCTATAAATAGTCTTAGATAGCAAGGGAAGAATCATAGAGTTTTATTGTAATTAAGCTTTGCTTTGTTGGAGGTTGCCCCCTTGAAGAGGCAAGTGAACATTGTATTCTGCTTCTGAATAATAAAATATTGTTGCAACTTGTTTCAATTCATGTGATATTTCTGTTTTTTTAGCAATATTGTTTTGTAATTTTGGCATTTTGTTATTCTCGCAGGTCAAGTGCATAACAATGTCCTCCTCTTGCTCCAAATCTGGCTCT
Organism: Pinus taeda; assembly: GCA_000404065.3. NCBI lineage: Eukaryota > Viridiplantae > Streptophyta > Pinopsida > Pinales > Pinaceae > Pinus > Pinus taeda. The sequence goes on along the minus strand of APFE030939741.1, from coordinate 85,153 downwards.
CTTTGAATTGGAACATCCTATGATTCCTCCTCCTACTCCTCCAAGTTCTTAGCTTCATGCTCCAACCACTTAGGTGCCTCCTCCACGATGGGCCTTTTTGTTTCCACCCTCCATCAACTTGTGGTGTCAAGCACATCCAATGGAATGACATGTGTCAAGTATTTTGTTTATTTTCCCCACCCACTACCTAAGATTCTAGTAGACATTGAACATGTGATTAAGGTGGCGGACGTCTAACCTGCATGAGGGCCATTTTTGTAATTAGAGCCTAGAGGATTGGTCCGGATGATTATATTGTTTGTCATCCATCTCGATGCTTTTAGAGTGGAAAAAGTGGAGGAATGAACTCACAGGACTGGTTTTATTTGCGGGACCTAGTTTGGCAAATTTGGGTTGGAAACCTTTTGGGAGCATTTTGAGGCATCAAATGGCATTTTTTTTGGGGTTAAAAATTTTCCACTTAGGTGCAACACCTTTTTTTCCTATTCCGCACACAGAGATCTTTTAATGGCACAAGAATCACTTCAATCAGAGTTCATATGCAAAAGTTATGCCACTTGGAAGTTTTGGCCACCATAATTTGAGAGGATGCCACGTCATCCCCCATTACTCATGGAAAATGGGCTAGCCACATGATTATTATGAATAAGAATCTAGAAGAGTCGATATTTTAACTCTAGTTAAGAGTTGAAGGAGGCAAACCTAAGCACTAGTAGGCTATCGGTTTGTGTTATAATTGGGCCACTAGGAGGAAATGGGGTTCCATTCCTTTTGAGCGCATTTGACCTATAGATGAGAAAAGTAGCCGAGAGGGATAAAGAGAGAGCACACAGAGAGAATTTGTGCACTGTGGTAGCCTATGAGCCGAGTGTTGTAGGAAACGTCTCCCCACCCTGCCGAATTAAAAGCCTGATCTGCGTTCTGTACGGATGCGCAGGGGAATCACCCTTTGAAACGCGTTTTTGAAAAATTGAAATGCGGATTGTGCTGATAAATACGCTTCCTACCATTTTCGGAAGTGTACGGCCGATTCGCGTTTCGGTTTTCCCGATACGCGATTCATACAATGATTCGGCTGTACGAAGCGCTACGGTTTGGGGTCCAATCCGTACAGATCGCGACCGCTTCGGACGGGCGTTTGCCATTTCTGCCACGCGGGCCAAAAAAAGGTTGTTTTTTATTTTTATTTATTTATATTTTTCTTTTGCTTGGTTGGGGGTGGGTCCACCTTGGGAAGGGATTTAATACCCATTCATCTCTCATTTGCTCACTTTGAGTTTATGAGAGCTTGGAGAAGAGAGGAGAAGAGAAGAGAGGATAAGAGAGGAGAGCTTGGAGGAGTGAAGATGGAGGAGCTAGGAGAAGGAGGAGGAGCTTGGAGGAGGAGCTCGGAGGACTTCCATCCACAAGAGCTAAAGAGGTAAGTGCAAACCCCAAACTCTCTCATTTTTTTGACATTGTTTTTTCTATTTTTCTCCTCCCTCTCCTACTCTTTCCCATTCTTTCTACTTGCTCATTTAATTGTAGGATGTCCACCACCTATATCCATATTCCAAGATGGTGTTCTTTTGGCTTCTATGTATCATTCCACTTTTGGTTTTAATGATGGCAAGGGAGTGTAGGAATAGAAGGGAAGACGAAGACGAGGATAGTGGTCCCAATATGAGTGACCCAATGTATGATCATGAGGAAGGGTTTGAAGAGGAAGAGGATGAAGTTGAACTTGAAGGGAATGCTGAAACACTAGAGGGGAAAGCTGCATTAACACCCTTGTGGAGCTATGTGACCAAACTTGAAGGAGGAAAGGGTGGTGGAAGCTACAAATTTATGTGCCCTTATGGTTGTCATGGAGGAAAACCATTTAGTGGTTCATATACTCGTGTGAGGAGGCATCTTTGTGGGGTGATGGACAGTGATGACAAAAAGGGTGCTGTGGGGATACAAATTTGCCCAAACATTTCAGTTGAACAAAGAAGAAAATACATCCAAATAGAGGAGGTTGCATAACAAAAAAGAAAGAAACAGAAAACTCATTTTGAATCAAGTGCAACTTCTAGATTTGGTAGCTCATCTCCTCATGGTACTTCTGGAAGCTCTAGAGGTAAAAGAATAATAGGGGATTTCTTGAATGTTGCTGGGAGGGATGATGTGGATGGAAAGATAGTCTGATTTCTTTGTGCTTGCAGTGTACCATTCAATGTGCTTGGCTCTCCCTATTGGCATGAAATGGTAAAGGCCATCAATGAAGCCCCAAAAGGATGCAAGTCCCCCAACTATGAGAAAGCTACAACAATGTTATTAGAAAGAGAAAAAGGAAAGGTTCAAAGAGCTTTGACACGTTTTACAAATGAGTGGGTAGATTGTGGGGTATCCATTGTATCAGATGGGTGGACAAATATTAGAAACCAACATTTGATAAATATTCTTGGTGTTTCTGCTAGTGGTGCAGTATTTATTACATGTCATGACTCTTCCTCCATCAGTGCATCTTCCCAAAACATTGCAGATCTCCTATTGCAATCAATCAAAGATGTTGGTCCGAATAATGTGGTTCAAGTGATCAGAGATAATGCAGAAAATTGTAAGGCAACAGGAAAAATTATTGAGTGTACTCATCCACACATCTTTTGGTCTGGGTGCCTGGTTCACACATTGAGCCTTTTGATGCATGATATTGTGAAGCATAAAGAATGTGGGTGGATTAATGAGCTTTACAGGAGAAGGAAGCAACTCATTAAATTCATCACATGGCATACAAGGGTAAACTACTTCTACGACACTTACTCCAAGTTGCAGTTGCTTAAACTTGCAAAAACAAGATTTGCCATTTATTACCTCACCTTTAGGCGGCTAGTGAAGGTGAGATAAGCTTTAACTAATATGGTGTGTGCTGAATCATGGGAGGAAATTAACACTAATAGATATGGTGCTAATGTAGCCAAGGACACTATTCTTGACATGTACTTTTGGTCACAGGTTAAATATGTTTTGCAATTCACCAAACCAATTTATTACATGATCAAGTTTGGAGATTCAGATTGACCAATAATTGGGGAGGTGTATGAGCAAATGGATAGGATGTTGGGGCAGATTAAAGACATTGTTGAGTCTAGAGATATCACCTTGTACAATTATATTTGTGCAGAGGTGGAAAACTGATGAGAAATGCTAAATGTTCCATTGCATGCATTAGCATATGTTTTGACACCTAAATACTATCATCCATCATGGATTTCAACACCAGCACCTGGGGGGGGGAAGCAGGAGAAAACCACACCAAGATCAAGAGGTTCACAAAAAATATATGATTGCATTGAGTAAATTAGTCCCTGATGAGGAGGAGGCTGCCATGGTACGGAGACAGTTGAGTAACTATACGCTTAACACTGGTCCATTTGGGAGCATGCATGCAATTAGAGATCAAGAGACTTTTTCTTCTCTTAAGTGGTGGAATATGCATGGAGGGGCTACTCCACTTCTACAAACTTTGGCATTGCGGGTGCTATCACAGGTGGTAAACACTTCTTCTGCAGAGAGGTGTTGGAGCTCTTATTCTTTCATCCACAGTGTTAAAAGGAATAGGTTGAGTTTAGACCGGGCAGAAAGCTTGGTTTATGTTCATTACAACTTGCGATTGTTGTCCCATTACTGTGATGATGCAAAGACTAATAAAGACCTTAAGATTTGGGACATGAATCCAGAGGAGCCCAATTTGTAGGATGGAGTGTTGTGATTAGGGCAATTAGAGGATGCTTTGATCCAGGTATGTCCATTTTGGTATGAATTCTACTTATAAAGCATTTCTCTAATTCCTATTTTTAATTTTTTTTGTTAACTAGTGGTTTTTTTTGGTATGAATTTTTTGAGCGATTCCAGGATGATGATGGTCGAGTTGAGATGCCACCCCCATCTGGTCCCTTGGTTCCTAGGTTCCATGGCTCAACACCAACAGAAGGGGGTTTGTCTTCATCAGTTTCAGTGCCACAACTTCCATAGGCACCATCTTCTTCATTGCCACCACGTGGAGGCCTGCCGCCATGTTCTCTTCGTGGTGGAAGGAGGAGAGATTAGTAGATATATTCACAATTTACTACTTTTGTCATAAATTAATCATTAGACTTGTAGGCTTGTGAATTTGAACCTTTTTGTCTTGGCGGTGACCAAGTGACCTATTTTGTAAACATTATTATTTGAATTTTGGACATGACAAATGTTGACAGTTGCTCACTTGCTAGATAAATCATAATATGCCTTATGTTTTATGTTTTATAATATGCTTAAATGTTTTATGTTTTATAATATGCTTAAAATTTTGATGTATGTTTGTAATTGCTAGAATATAGATGGTTGATGCTCGAATAATTAATCATTGATGTACATAGTACATACTAGTAACTACAATGGACTCATGGATGCCATAACTATCTTGATTTATGCAAAAATATGCATGTTTTCATGTCTTCTACAACTAATTTGGGATTTGGGATGTTTGTTTTGAATATAAATGCATATATATATATATATATATATATATATATATAGCAGATGCTTCTGTAGACGCTTAACTTCCTAGGTTTTTGGAAAATGATGCTTCCACATCCCTGCTTCAAAAAAACATCCCTGTTTTGTCCCCGCTTCATGCAATATTGTACGAGCCACACGCCTTCTTTGTGCTCACAACCATTTTCTATTCAGAGAAAGAGAGCAGGGCGACTACACCTTCTAGCTGGGTTTTCTCCCAAAAGGGTTTCCTAGGATATGGCCTGTGTTAATTGTGGTTTTGTGAGTTTTTATTTCACTGTTGTCTATTTTCTGCACAATTATAATTTGAATGCGTATGCAATAAATAGTAATTTGCAGATCCAGAAATCTAAATAGAAGTAAACTCTCATAGTGTAGATTTTAGATTTTAAGTATAATTTATCAAATATGTTGTGACAAACTGTCTAGTGGAATATCTTGGCAGTTTATGGGTCAAGGATGATGTCCCATGGGAATAAAAATGAAATTTATAAAAAATAAATCATTTGAACATTTCTAACATGTTGTGCTTCTTGGAGTGTGTCATTTCAAAGACACTCTAGTTGCACTAACACCTTGAAGAGTTGCAAGTTTGACTCAACACCCGAATGGCAAGTTTTTGCAACTTTGGGACTGTTTTTCCATTGTTTTCCCACCAAAAATCTACAACAAATCAATGGAAAGGAAAGACAATCACTTATATTTCCATAGAATAACAAATAGATAGAAAAAAATGCATTGAAATTTGAAAGTTTGAAACAAATTTTATTTTGAAGTTGATCTGGCATTTTAGTGGTCCAGTCTTGGATAGACATATCATACCCTAATGTCCCAATAGTCATATATCTCAATTTGTTTAGAAATCTCCAAGTGTTCAATGGAAGTCAACACCAACCTCTGAACACATTGTTAAAATCCATCCATAACCTTTGCATCAAACTTAAATCCACATGCATAAGAGTATGTGAGGCTGAGGTAAAGCCTTGCTGCATGAATAGGACAATGGAGAGTGTTGTTCCATCGGTCATCAATCACATTCCATTCCTTGGTTCGTTTAGTGAATCCCTCTTCTCCCTTGTCCTCATAGTAGTGATGGATAACTTCCTTGGCCCCATCCATAGCCTCATACATGTAGCTCATTGTGGGCTTCTCACCAGCAACCATGCGAAGAAGATTTTCCAAAGGTTTGTTGATAGCACACAACTCCTCCACTCATTAAAAGCTTTGATTGTGTCTCACAACTTACAAGTTGGGCTATGGCTTTCCCATCCACTCTAGTGCTATATACAAGCATTCTGTAATGTCTCTTTTTTCGAATGTTGATAGCAGAGACATCGTAGTATCCTAGATAATCCCCATAGGCTACAAAATATTAAATATCAAGGAATTAATTAAAGAAGTGACTAGGGAAAAAATATTGCAAGTCACCTTATTAAAAGAAGAAAATGACCCATGGTATTTTGATAGTCCATGACTATAAAAAGACATGAGAGCTCACCCCTTATACATACATTTGGATTACTGTTTGTTATTGAGTTGAGCTCTTGGAGCTTGTTTGGGCGAGAACCTGTATGAAAGAGGGTTAGTTTCGTTGGTAATTGATCCACCCAAGTTGATCTAGTCAAGGGGCTTCGATATTAAGACCATATACCCTAGCCACTTGGAAAAGGAGGGATCAAATCAGATCCACTCACTAGGGCTTAACGTGGAGATCAGGAGAATAGGTTAATCAAATCTCTCACAGGCTCATAATGCTTGGAGAAGCAGGATTTAGGAGGCCAAATTCCTTATTATTGGAATCATCTTTGGAGGCCACAACACCAACTTATTATCTAACCAAGCATGCCATGTAGTAGGGGTCATTTATAGATCTGTTCTAGGTTCTGAAACTAAATCATTATCATGTAATCTCATATTCCATTTTAATAAAAATAAGGTTGAGTTTTTGCTGCTATTTCTTTTATTTTTGAGTGGGGGTTAATATGTAATTGTAAGCAAATTGTTTGATGGGATGTCCCTATAGTAGAATTTCTCGTTATTGTGTAAATAAAATATTTGAATAGTAAATACATATTTCTTGCCCAATGTTCGTTCTAGCAAATTATTGGAATATCTTATAAATGGGATATTACAGTGGTATCAAAGCTGTGCATCCTGCTAGCCTGAGGGTTTAAAGGGTAATTTCAGTCTCTCATCAGTGCTTAATGGATTCGTAAGTATTTGTGGCCATATTTATTTGCCACTAGGAAACTGGATTTCTTATGCTAACACGACTGAGCGAAGGTTTGAATTCTCCTTGCTGAAGTCAAATTTAGGGACTGAGATTCCTTTAGTCCACATTGCTTGCTGAAGGAACTCGTGTAATTTAAAGAAGGTTCATTTTTATTTTGTGTGGAGCCCTAAACCCTATCTAGGGTTGAGGTTTTGCTGGCCATAAATCAAATTTCTATGATGTTGTTGTGCCATTGAAAGTGGAGGTTGATTGTGGGGGAAAGCAAGCACAACAACGATCCGGGCTGGGTTATAACCTACACATTGGAGCAACCAGATTGGGATTAGTAGCCGTGAGGCCATAAGTTGTTGGGAAATGACGACCGAGAATTTCCCTGGTAACGTCTTAGGGGTTGTGACGTGTGAAGGAAGGCTGATTAGAGGGCCGGTGCATTGTTCAAGTCATAAACATATTTGGAGTTGTTAAAGGGTATCAACATGGTGTAATTATAGGAAGCCCATTATATGAGTTTTCCACCTCGAGTTGCATGAGTGTGCCTTGAACATTTGATTGCATAGTTATTGATACATTGTTCATAAGACTATCATGATGTTATAGCATTTGGGTGTGTGGAGACTATACTTACCAATTTGATTAGAATGTGTTGATGCTTCATTCATTGCTACTCAACATTTCTAGTTGTTAAGTGAATTGTCACTAAGAAATCGTAGTTGCATACAATGATAACGTTAGTCTCCTTAGGTGTAATTTTGTGACTCCACATTTGTTTAACTGTTGATTGAGGTAGTGCAGAGTCGCTTATTTGGAAGCAGAGAGGAATGAATTCATGGCACGTTCAAAAGCCAAAACTCGGGCATAGTTTTATTGGAAGTAGAGGTCGATTTACTCACACTGGAGCCAACAATCCCTAACATCGCATAGAGGATGTAATAAGAGGCCGAGTTCTGAACCAGTTGGTGGGTTGAGTCAGAGGGTAGTGCACAAGCCATGTAGGAGGTCTAGAATGCTGTTTGGAAGTGATTTCGATTGGGGCTTTATCAACTATACATAAATTGTGAAAATTGTGTAAGATTAGCTTTAGGCCATGACCCACCTTATATTGTAATCATTATCTCTTATCCATGTTTGTCTATGGCTGCTCTTGTACATGTAGTCTTGTAATCCTTCTTGGACAAAGAGTCCCACCTCCTAGGTTGTGTATGCACAACTCTCATTTATAATTCATTATGATGTTCATTTTCTTTTCTTGAACCATGGGAAATTGGTAACTCGTCAAAGTGATCTAGGCTAGGCTTGAGATCAAACGAACTAGATGCCACTATAACCTAAGAGTATATCCAATGACCCACAAGCCAAATATACTAGTAACTTATGACTTAGCAAGGACCGAGATAGTGAAATTTCCTTAAATTGCAACAACTAGAATTTGTTCTCTTAACAGTTTAGTAGTTTATTTGTTTTACGACAAATAATGAATAAATCACACAACAATTCTTCACAAATAAAATATGTTGCAGAAGTAAAATCAGGAACTGAGAAATAGATGCACAAACAATAAAATTGACAACAATATTTTTGGACTAACATCCCAAGAAAAACCTTGAAGGGAAAACCAGTGCAGCAGATGAGGGTTTATTTTATTATCATGCAACAAAAATGGAGAGTACAATATCTGGATGCTCAATTGGCAATCCTTAGACAAATATCTGGTCAAAATAATTAGGAGAAGAATTCCTCTGCCAAACAACTTGGCCTCCCTCTAGCCTTCTCGCACTGCCTCTTGACTGCTCACATTGCTGGCCTGACAAGTTGTACGACCCCTAAATCACCCTCAAACTGGGCCATCTAGGCTCCTCCTGCCTTTGGAAAAATTCTCTCTGCCTTCTGAATAATCTTTCTGATCTCTGACAACTGAAACAAACCCTTCTTGGGAACTCGCTCGGCTGGATTGGCTAACTTGCACTGCTTGGACGTATTTCTCTGCAGAAGATTTCAGCCTCCCTTTTCTTGCCTCTTTGACACTAGAAAACTTCAAGGGAATTGCTCTGTAATTCTCCTCTGCTGCGTCCTCAATCACTACTGCTCTCCTTCTGGCTCGAACTCTTCCTTGCTGAATCACGACAATTGGACAACTTGATTTGCCAAGGTAACTTGCTCCCCTCTTGTGTCTCTCTCCATCCCATCAACTTGCTCTTATAATCTCTCGCTGGTGCACCAACGACAATGATTAGATTTTCATCAACAACTAAGATCACCTTAGACCTGATCCGTGTGATTTTCTAGAAGTCTCTAGAGCATAAGTTGATCTCCCCAATTAATTGCTATTAATTAATCAATTTTCTTAAGTTAGACTTTGACATTTTCTAATTATTGATCAATTAACTTAATTGAGTGGTCTCTAAGTGTTTTCTCTCTAAACCTTTTCTGGGTTTTGGAGATCTCGTGTTCCTTAGCCTCTTAGACACAAATTGAGACTAGAACACCTGTCTGATGCAACCAAAACAAGAAAAACTAACAGAGATATCTAGAGACAGACCCATAGGAGGTCCCACTCCCGGTGGGCGTCTACCCTTCTAGCCTTATCTCAATAGGCCAAATGTCTTATCATGGATTTGAGCTCAGGTGTAGAGGGTGTAAGACCTACTTCCCAACCATTCGAGCTGTTGCCACTCAACTATGATGTGACTGTTTTTCATTATCAATAAAATAATTTTCCTAAGGGTGCATATCAAGTGTTTTGCTCTGTTGTGCTTAGGTTTATTTCTCTCCAATACACTTGATGTTGGGTTCACTCTCTTTCTAGAGTTGGTTCCTCTTGAAGTGTTGCATTGCCCTTGTGCTAGTTTATTCTTCTCTTTATTGCAGAGTTTGGGTTTTTGTTGGTTCAATTTGATTCACTTGACATTTCTTGTGAATCTCAATTCTCAACACATTTTTCATATTTGCTTTCCCATTATTTGTTGGTAGCTTCCAATTTCTTATTAACTAGTGTTTCTCTTATTCCGAGATCCTAAATCCAGAGTGTCTGGTTGACTATAATATTCAGTCTGTCAAGTTGCTCTAGCAAAGCTGTCCTCATATCCTGGTTTGACTTACTATGTTTACAGGATAAGCTTTTGTTCTTTTCTTTAGAGACTTTATTAAGGGACACTGCTTTTCTTCAGGAGAAATTATCTGCTCCAAATACTGAGTTCCTCATCCCACCAGCCCTTGGTTTCAGTACAAAATTAATTTTTTAACACAGATTTTTATTAAACATAATATGATATTAGTTTCAGAAAAATTGGCATTCTTCTTTGAAATGCCAAATAAAACTGTATGATGATCTGACGTTGAGCCTGCTGGAATCACCGTATACATCATACAAGTAAAATCTATTCGAGGTTGGCTATGACAAAGTCTTGTCTTCATAGACGATTGGTTGAAGTGAAGTTCAGATCATGTTGCCACCTGGATTCTTTAAGGTGCAGAACTTCTTTGAGAGGAGCAAAGCTTTGAAGCTTCATTTACACCTTTTCCTCTTCTATCTCTTATTTGGTCACAGTCTCATACTCTAACTTAAAGTGCCCTGCTAAAAATTAGATTGTCAAGATGTATCATGTTCATTCTCTCTGAGGATGTTCAACACTTCAGGCCAGAACCAAACACAGTTCAAACTGGTTGGTGGACTGTAAATGCTAATGCAAGCATGTTCCATTCCAATTTCCTTTTGCATATAATTGTCTTGTCAGCTCAAATTAGGTGGTTGCTATGCAAAACTGGCATGCCTGATTGAATGTAGAGTTAAATCGTAGTTTCTTTGTCTGTCTGAATCCATCTTTATCTTGTTGACTGGTTATGTCTTTATTTTTTAAGGCATTTTAAGAGAGAATCTTTGTGACATCTTGTTTTGATCATCATGCAGTTCATTCAACGATAAACCAATAAATGATGCAGCGATAGGTCCCATTGGAAAAGATTTATTTGAGAGGGAACAAGAAGATCTGCTGTCTGATTTAAAAGATATCCCTAGAAAGGCTTGTGACCGTCGTGTAAGTTCACTTCTTTGAGTCTTCTGCATCCTATTAATGACCCATGGCATTTACTTGGACGGATAACTGTTTAATTTTATTCTCACTTTGAAAATGCAGATAAATGAATTTGTAAAACGTGCTCGAGCAGCTAAGATTCATGCATACATCATCGGTCATCTGAAGAAAGAGATGCCTACTATGATGGGTAAGGCTAAAGTTCAACAGCGCCTCATTGATAAATTAGATGAGGAATTTGGAAAGGTATGTGTTTTCTCTTCCCTTTTATATCATCTTGTACATATTAATGCATATCACTATCAAATCTGGCAAGAAATGATTTTTACCCTTTTAACTCCACCAAGGGGAATTTATGGCTGTTGATATAGGTTCCATGAATGATTGTGAAAGGTGTTTTCTGATAATTTTCCATTGTTCTATGCTGATACAATCACTTTAGCCCAATTCTTAACTTCAATTAGCAAACAAATTAATAAATAGCAATCGTAGATAGAACAGTAAATGCAATTTACAGTAGAAGACAATCAAGAGAAATAACAAGAGACACCAGGATTGGTCAAAGACCAGGGAAAAACCCACGATGGGGAAAACTTTTTCAAATTCTTTTTCTTATTAGATTGTCATAAAATGTTCATTGGAGAGAGTACAATGTTCCAATTCATCATTCAATAGTCAAATTCAATCCTTTGATTATCTAACAAAACCAACCAAACAATATCCAAGAGATGAGCCCAATAGACAATTTTGATCAAAGTCAAAGTCTCCAAAATTGATCCAAGCTTGCGGTCAATGGTCAACAATATCTTAGGCCATAGCTGCAAGGACCTAGTGACCATCAATGCTGCTGTAGTCCTCCATGCGTAGGGAGCACCCTACCAACCGAGTGGTTTTAGCTGGATTCTGGATTTTCCTCGATCCAACCCTGCGGCTCCAGATTAATTTCTTTTTTTCGCACGTGTGAGCTCGGAACCTGCGATTTCAGACCTATACGAACCAATCCAAAGAAGAGAGAGAAGAAGATGCTTGATGATGTCGTCCAAATGAGGTTGACTTGTCTTGTATTTATATGCTTCCAAGGGGTGCCCAATTTCTCTTTAAAGCTGACGTGAACTTTTGTGCACATGTGGGTTTTCACCTTAAAAATACATTTTTCCTTAACCAAATTATATTCTTCCAAGGGCTAGGAGGGCTCTTTCTTGATGAGGAAGGCTGTCCAAAGGAGGGAATTTGTCCTTGAGCTGCCAAATTAACACTCCCTCTCAGTTAGGGAGAAATTGTCGACTGCAACATATGTCCCATCTGAAATATTAAGTCAAATGTTATCTTTTCTCATCTTTTGCTCATTTTTGCTCATCTTTGCTGAACACACGAATCTAAAAGCATAAGAATTTGACCTCATAGGGGAGCTAAAGCTACCACCCTCTAGCAATAGGTGAGATCTACTTACCACAAGGGCAAGGATCACACTCTGTCCTATTGACCTGGGATAATAGGCGAGATCTACTGAAGGATCACACTCTATCCTATCGTCTAGTGATAATAAGTGAGATCGACTTGAGGATCACACTGACATATTGTTTGTTGATCAACTTAAGAGACAAGTGGTAGAACACTTGCATCCAAGACTTGAGCGAGATCAACTTACCACAAGGGCAAGGATACACACCCTATCTCAAGTCAACTCAACCCATTGGCCAGATGGGGAGGTCCAATCCCAACAAGCCCAATGTGTGGGTAGGATTCCAACTGGGGTAGACTCTGTCAAAGCGATAATAGGCGAGATCGACCTACCATAGGGGTTAGGATACACACCCTATCCTATTGTCCATAGGTCCCTCTACCCCAGGAACCCTTACTGTTACATTCCCACCCTAGGAGCTCAATAAGGGGGGTGAGTGTTGAAAATGGTAACTAGCTTTGTTCTTCGTAATTGTCTATGTACCATGACTTGATGTAATCAATGTACTTGTCAAAAGAAAAAGAAAAGATTATTGTATTTTTGCAAAAGAAAATTATTTATTCAAGAATGGGTTTCTTGCCCATTGATTATTGTCTTAGGTTTAGTAACCATTGTGTGCTCTAGGGTTTTGACAATGTCAAAGTCAAGGTAATGATGTAAAATCCCTTGGAGGGCTCTTGAATCAATGTAAAAGAAATATTTTTAAATGTAAAATGTGATCTAGAAGCTACCAAGTGATGGGTTGCCTAGCCCATCAAGTCGGCCCCACAAGAGGCACTTGAACCCCACCAAAAGACTATATAAAGGAGAGGTATTCGACCTCATTTGGGACACACAAGTAATTCACACTCTTCAAGAAGTTTGAAGAAAATTTAGAACAAGAACACTAGAAATAGGCTCCATGCCAGGGAAAAACCCCTCCATAGGGGAAAACCCAAAAATTTCTCCTCTTATAGAAATTCAAGGAAGACTTTTAAGACCTTTAATCAAGACAACTCACCAAGTGTTAAGCAAGTCACCCAAACAGGAGAAAGAGGATAAGGATAGCAAGGAAAGGAAGAAGGTCTATTTGTTTGGCTTGGGCATCCATTCTTTGTTTGGCAAGCTCGCTCATATGAGAAGGAAGGTATCTCTGTTTAGATTTCAAGTGAGAGAAGAGCAACAAACTGAGTTATAGAGAGAAGCATTGTTGTTTGGGTGGCTGGTTTATCACTTGGTGAGTTGTCTTGATTAAAGGTCTTAGAAGTCTTCCTTGAATTTCTATAAGAGGATAATTTTTTGGGTTTTGCCTTGTGGAGGGGTTTGGCCCTGGTGTGAAGCCTATTTCTGGTGTTCTTGTTTGCATTGTGATCTTATTTATTGGCATTGTCTTGATGATGAACACAAAATAATAATGATGATGATGAACTAACATTATATCACAAGAATTGTCAATATAACATGAGAAAACATTATAAAAGAAACCCTAATTCTGTTTGCCCTAGTTTTTCTCAACATGGTATCATAGCTAAGGTCCTTTGTATAAGTGCAAGATTGAAAGTCACAAGAGGTCTCAAGGTTGGCAAAGAAGTACTTTCTCCCAGGCCGAGATTCTAGAGAAGGTAAAATCCAAGTTCTGGGCATAAATTCGAGACCTTATCACTATAATAAGAGCGTAGTCCTATACAAATGTAAGTAGAGGTGTCTTAAGCCTATTTTCAAGAGACCGAATAGTCAAAAAAGCCATCTTCTCAAGATCGAACTCATTGCTAATTGGATGAAAGTTCTGGGCACTATATTTAGCCCTATTCTCAAGTTCAGAACCACAAACTTGCATTCGAAAATCATTGAAGGTTGGAGGAGAACAATGCCACTATTTGCAAGGGTCTGAATAGCCTACTCTCAAGTCCTAAAAAGGGCGAAGTTTTTGGCAAGAGAAGCGAGGTTCTGGGCATCAATCAAAAGATCTGTTCTATCCATTACATGAAGTTGGCATTATGACACAGGTTTGGCACTATGACACAGGTGTTGTCCTTGATGGCAACTCACTCAGATGACAGATCACATTTCAGGCTCTCAGAATGAAGGAAAAAGAGGTATACCTAGGTTTCCCTTGACCAAGCTGCGTATACATGCGGGTTAGCAGTCCAGAAGGCGTGTATGCGTATACACGCACTTTCACGCAAGGAAAAGCGCGTACATGTTGGAAAACTTGGTTTTGGTTCGTGGTATTTGGTCCCTGGTATTTTGACCCATGGTATCTTGACCGAAGTGTTGACCCTAGGTATTTGGTCCAAGGTATTGTTTTTAAGTGGTTTTGGACCATGTTATTGAGTAAGGCCTAAGACTATAAAAGGAGGAGGAGATCATTAGGCAAAGGCACTCAAGCATTGAATATCTAATAAAGAGCAAGATCTAGAATACTGGTGATTGGGTTATGGTGCATAGCTGGATCTGAATCAAGGAGGAACTTGACCGTTAGAAGAAGGATAAGTTCCATTGATGGGTCAAGATCTTAAGGCTTGAAGAGAAGTATCTTTGTGTGATTTTGATCTTTATATTTGGCGCATGTCTTGATTTGTAAATTTGATGATCTGGGTATAATTGATGTCTGAATAGTTGAAAAGGGTAAATCATCTTTTATAGATCTGTACGCAGGTTCAATATAGCAAAGGCGCATAGACATGTTGGTTCGACAATTCAAACAGGGTATACGCAGGTTTGCCTTCATATAGCAGCGTATGCACGCAGGTTCTACATATTGAAGTAGCGTACGTCTCATAAAATATGTTTTAGCTACCTCTGTTTACTGTTGCAACGTTCTGGGTTCTGGCACTGTTACTGTATTCTAGTTACAGCGTTCAGAGAAGTGATTGTTTGATTCAATTTTGGTTAGTGTAAGGGAGATTGATTGATGCAGATATATTTTGATGTTTGATTGATGCTTGATGGATCCAGTCTGAAAATTTATGAAACGTGGTCCCTGGAAGAAAAGAGAAGGTTGTAGCCTCTGTAGGTTAGGACCTACGTACTCGTACATCAGCGAGTACAAGAACTAAGGGGTTTGTAGCTCCCTTCCAGGAGAAGCTGGAGAATGAGAGAAGGTTGTAGCCTTCTGCAGGTAGAAGCCTGCGTATTGATATAAGACTGCACCAGTACAAAAATATTGTAAAAAAAGTTTCTTATTAAAAGAAGATAGAGACAAATTGCAGTGGGTGGTTTTCACCCACATTGGGTTTCCACCTTATATCTTGTGTTCTTGTGTGTGATTGTCTGGTTTGTTTTTACTGTACCTGTTACTGCTTATATGGTTATGATACACAGATTAAAGATCAATTGACTAAATTATAAGTTTACAAGGTGTATGCTGGTTGCTCTAAACATAGTTGCGTAGCAAGTTTCATTAACCGAAGTAGCATATATAAATCTGTTTATGGAAATGAAATATTATTAAATTGATAATATTGATTCACCCCCCCCTCTCAGTATTATTTCCAACAATTGGTATCAGAGCAGGTCCTTCAGAAGAAGTTTGATCGCTTGAAGGAAGATATATCATCTGAGCAACTACGAAAAAGAGGCATCCATCAGGCCACCAATCTTTGATGGGAGCAACTTCGTCTATTGGAAGGTAAGAACCACAACCTATCTTCAATCTCTTGGAACAGAGGTTTGGGATATCATGGAAGGAGGATACAGATTTCCATCAGCAATTCCTACAAATACGACAAGTAAAAATCAGTATGAAACAAATGCAAAGGCTGTCAATACTCTATTGGGGAGTCTATCACAATCACAATTCGTCAAGGTTATGCAGCTCAAATTTGCCAAAGAAATATGGGACAAGATCATTCTAAGCTATGAAGGAGACGATCAGGTAAAATGTGCAAAACTACTATCTCTCAGAATTTAAAATGAAACTCTCAGAATGCACAATGATGAAAGTGTAGCTAACTATTTCTTACGTATAGATGAGATTGTTAATTGCATGAAAAACTTGGGTGAAGAGATAAAAGAAGTTACTTTAGTTGAAAAGGTTCTAAGATCCTTGTCTCCTAAGTTTGAATCAAAAGTTTCTGCCATAGAAGAGAAGCAGGATTTTCAGAGTATTACTATGTCACAGCTGCACGGAATTCTAACTGCTTTCGAAATGAGAAAAGGGGGTCCATCAGACATGAGAGAAGCCACATTCAAAGCTTCAGGAAAAGGAGAACTCAATGAGTCGGACATACTTCAGAAGGTGAGGAAGAATCAAACTTTGTCAAGAACCTTCAACGGGGTTCTAGAAGATTCAGAGGTAAACTACCTTTCAAATGTTTTGCTTGTGGAAGAGTAGGTCATTATGCTGCCAAATGTCCTCACAAAGGTAAGCTTGATAGAGGTAAGGAATGAGCAAAATGGAATAGAAAACAAAGTGTAAATAAGAAGAGCTACTATACGCATGAAGATAGTGATGGTTTATCAAACAATGATGAAGATGAAAATAGTAATGATTATAGACTTCTGATGGCTTTTGAAGATGATGATTTCTTGGATGCTTTACATGAAGATGGTCTCCATGAAGGAATTTCTAAACTTAAAATCTGTTTAGAAGAAAAGAGTATGATTATAGATACTCTTACATTCCAACTTGCTGAAAGGGAAAAACACAATGAACAGTTAGAATGTGAAATTGTGGGTCTAAGAAAAGAAATTGAGAAAACAAAAGCTCTCAATCTTAAGTTTGCTAAAGGATCAGAAACTTTAGATGAAATTATCAAAGTGCAACATTCTCCTCTGATAAAGACAGGTTTTGGATATACTAAAGAACCATCTCAAGCTCAGAAGCCATCAACCTCCAAAAGCTATCTTGATGCAGCAAGGAGAAATGAACAGGTTGACAATCGTCAGCAGAGGCTTAAAGCAGATCACCAGGTAAATTGAGTTCAATCTACTTAAAGGATGAACAAAAGCTATAACCAACCATAGGTAAATCATTCTCAATTTGCTTCAAGAATGAATGCCAATGGAAACTACAATCATCAGGTCAGTAGATTCAATAATCGCAGGAATTTCTTTAATGGCTAATGTTTTTCATGTCATAACTTTGGACACAAAGCTGCTCAATGTGTTGCTTATAAGACCATCATGACTAGAGAAGCACGACATCAAAGGAATGTGACTGGGATCATGAAAAGGACCTACAATAACTTTTCTGCTCTTGAAAATGAAATAGAATGCTCTATCTGTAACAACTTCGGTCATGAAGACTCTGAATGTAGGAGTAAATTTAGGCAAACATCTCAGAAGGAGCAAGCTTCATTGGGTCCCAAAACATGGAAAAAGAAAGAACCGCAAACCGAAATATGTGGTATAGCCTTATATGCAGAAGGACAAGAAAATCAATGGTACATCGACAGTGGATGCTCGAAACACATGACAGGTGATAAAGAAAAACTTCAGTCATATAGTGCCTTAGAAAAGGAAAGGAAGGTCTCATTTGGAAATGACACCCTTGTAGTCATAAAAAGTAAAGGCTCTGCTCTCTTAAAAGAAAAGGTCAAAGCTGGGAATGTTATGTATGTTGATGGCTTAAAGCATAATCTATTGAGTGTTAGTCAACTGTGTGATCAAGAAAATGAGGTAGTATTTCGATCAAATGGATGTGTTGTTCGTGAGCTTGATACAGGAGAAACAATGATCAAAGGCATAAGAACTCCAAATAATTTATACATACTCAAGGGAGGACAACAACAATGCTATCTAAGCAAAAATGACGAACACTGGATATGGCACAAAAGATTGGGGCATCTAAGTTCCTTCAGATAAGGAAAGCATGCAAATACCAAGCTGTTCGTGATTTTCTTGACATCAGAATTCTAGAAAATACAATATGCAAATCATGTCAATTTGGTAAGCAAACCAGAACACATTTCTCTGAGAAGGAAGGATCAACTAGTAAGCTGCTTGAACTTGTCCATACTGATTTATGTGGTCCATCAGGGAAAAAGTTACCTTGTGGAGAAGAATACTTTATATTGTTCATTGACAACTTTTCCAGAATGTGTTGGATAATACTTCTGAAGCATAAAGACGAAGCATTTGAAAAGTTCAAAGCATTCAAAGCTCTAATTGAAAATGAATCAATTCACAAAATCAAATGCCTTAGGTCTGATCGAGGAGGGGAATTTACCTTGGATGAATTATTCGACTTCTGTGAAGAACATAGAATAAGAAGGGAATTCTCTACCGCAAGGACTCCTCAGCAAAATGGAGTGGTAGAAAGGATGAACAAAACTGTTCAACAAATGGCTCGTGCTATGCTAGATGAGTCTGGAACTCCTACCACCTTCTAGGGTGAAGCTGCATTTGCTGCCATTGCTATTCTCAACAAAACAAATGTTCGGGTAAACAACACTCAAACTCCTCATGAAATTTGGTAGGTAAGACTCCTACTGTAAAATACTTCAAAGTTTTTGGAAGCAAATGTTACATCAAAAGGACTGACGAAAAACTTGGCAAGTTTGAACTTAGAGTAGATGAAGGCATTCTCCTTGGTTACTCTTCCAGAAGTAAAGGATACAAGTGTTATAATAAAAGACTAGGAAAAATTGTTGAAAGTATTGATGTTGTGGTTGATGAAGCAGGGGAAAATCCAAAGCAGGTAAAAACTGAAGAGTGGGAAGATGATGAGGATTATCCTTCCACATCAAATCAGACTAATGTTGAAGAAGAAGAAACCAATGAAGCACCAGAAGAACAGATAATGACAAAAGAAAAGAATCCATCCAGATATGTTCAAAAAAATAATCGAGAGACTCAAATTTTGGGACAGAAAGAGGCAGGTGTGCAGGCAAGAAGAACTATTATAGAAGCTTCAAGCTATCTAGCATTGCTTTCTTCTATCGAATCACAAAATGTACTTGAAGCATGCAAAGATGAATGTTGGGTCAAGGCCATGAATGAAGAGCTTGAGCAAATTGAAAAGAATAATACTTGGGAATTAGTTCCTAGACCTCATGATAAGAATGTCATAGGAACCAAATGGATACGCAAAAACAAGCTGAATGAAAATGGAGAAGTTATGAGAAACAAGGCCAGACTTGTTTGTAAAGGGTATGCTCAACAAGAAGGTATAGACTTTGAAGAAACTTTTGCACCTGTCGCTAGACTTGAAGCCATAAGAATGTTCCTTGCTCTTTCTAGCTTTCAGAAGTTCAAAGTATATCAAATGGATGTGAAATCTGCCTTTCTTAATGGAGATCCATAAGAGGAGGTATATATTGAGCAACCAGACAGATTCATCTTTGGAAATGATCCAAAACTTGTATGCAGACTCAGAAAGGTGCTTTATGGTCTAAAACAAGCTCCAAGGGCCTAGTATTATCGTCTTGACAAATACCTTCATCAACAAGGTTTTTCAAAAGGATCAGCTGATAACAATCTATATATAAAAATTGACAATGATAAATTGCTAATACTTGTTGTGTATGTTGATGATATCATTTTTGGGAGTAATGAAGAAGCCATGAGTCAAAACTTTGCTTTGGTAATGCAACAAGAATTTGAAATGTCCCTTCTTGGTGAGCTCACATATTATTTTGGTTTACAAGTTCAATAAAATAAAGATGGTATTTTTCTATCACAAACCAAGTACCTCAAGCAGATCTTGAAGAAATATGGGATGGAAGATTCTAAACTAGTATGTACTGCTATAGTAACAGGATGCAGCCTCAGCGCAAATGATGAATCAACAACAGTGCATCAACCAACCTACAGATCTATGATTGGTAATCTGCTCTATCTAACAGGTACCCGACCAGACATCATGCATGAAGTGGGAATAGTTGGAAGATTCCAAGCAAATCCAAAGGAAGCACAGTTTCAGGCAGTCAAAAGGATTTTTAAATATCTTCAAGGGACACAAAACTTTGGTTTATGGTATCCCAGAGATACAGATCTTACACTTCATGCATGTACAAATGCAAATTGGGCAGGAAGCGTGGATGACAAAAAAAGCACTAGTGGTGGTGCATTCTTCATGGGTTCCAGATTAGTGTCTTGGTTCAGCAAGAAACAAAGTTCAATTGCATTATCTACAACTAAAGTAGAATATGTGGCTGTTTCATCTTGCTGCACACAACTTCCTTGGATGATGCAAACATTGCAAGACATTCAAATCACTTGTACTCCACCCATCTCCATTCTATGTGATAATACAAGTGCAATTAGTATTTCAAAGAATCCTGTCATGCATTCCAAGACCAAGCACATACTTATCAAATATCATTTTCTCCGGGAACAAGTGCTTGAACAAAAGGTCAAATTGGAGTATGTTCCTTCCAAAGAACGGGTTGCTGATATATTCACCAAATCACTGCCCAGAGAGACATTTGAATTCCTCAGACAGAAGCTGGGAGTAGTTGATGCATCTTCTTGCCATTGATACTTATCTGTTTTAGAAAAAAGTGGTTGTACGCGAGTTTCATAAAGCATATACGCATACATATGCCGGTTGCTGTGGATACAGTCGCGTATATGTTGGGTTGAAGAATATTAGTGGGACAGACTCAGGATGAAAAGAGTTTGACATGGGTTTGACAGTGATCATCTGGCACAGGTTCAGGGGGAGCATATACTTCTAATAATGCATTGTTGGCATTATCTTAGAAGATCTTGGTACAATTTCACAGCTGTTTTTGTTTTAGGTGGAATAGGTGCAGAAGGAGATCATGGTTGCTGGTCTGGATGGTGATTGACAGAAGCTGTTGATGATAATTGTTGATAACTATCTTGTCTTAGAAATTTTGTCTTTATATCATGTATATCTTTTACTATTAAGGTCAGGTAACGACCTATTTTGTTTCCCCACTATGCCTGGGATGGATGATGTAATGTTCTTATCTTGTGTAACCTTTTGATGTATCCCCACTTGGTTGGGTGGATGAGTCAATCTTGGTATATCCCCACTTGGTTGGGAGATGGATGTATGTATGAGTCATGGGTGATAGGAAGGTCATTTATAATGTATAAAGTCTTGATCTTCTTGTAGAACATCTTGTTGTAGACCTTGCGTATAGCTAGGGGGAGCATGAACAACACACTTCAACATATCAGAGAATTCAGCATGTACTGAGGGGGAGCATAACCCTTTGTTCTTGATGACAAAGGGGGAGAGTAACAGTGACTTGGGGTTGCCTTCAAGTCCAAAGGGGGAGATTATTGGCATTATGACATAGGTTTGGCACTATGACACAGGTGTTGTCCTTGATGGCAACTCACTCAGATGACAGATCACATTTCAGGCTCTCAGAATGAAGGAAAAAGAGGTATACGCAGGTTTCCGTTGACCAAGCTGTGTATACACGCGGGTTAGCAGTCCAGAAGGCGCGTATGTGTATACACACACTTTCACGCAAGGAAAAGCGTGTACATGTTGGAAAACTTGGCTTTGGTTCGTGGTATTTGGTCCCTGGTATCTTGACCGAAGTGTTGATCCTAGGTATTTGGTCCAAGGTATTGCTTCTAAGTGGTTTTGGACCATGGTATTGAGTAAGGCCTAAGACTATAAAAGGAGGAGATCATTAGGAAAAGGCACTCAAGCATTGAATATCTAATGAAGAGCAAGATCTAGAATACTGGTGATTGGGTTATGGTGCATAGCTGGATCTGAATCAAGGAGGAACCTGAGTGCTAGAAGAGGGATAAGTTCTATCGATGGGTCAAGATCTTAAGGCTTGAAGAGAAGTATCTTTGTGTGATTTTGATCTTTTATATTTGGCGCATGTCTTGATCTGTAAATCTGATGATCTGGGTATAACTGATGTCTGAATAGTTGAAAAGGGTAAATCATCTTTTACAGATTTGTACACAGGTTCAGTATAGCAAAGGCGTGTATACATGTTGGTTCGACAATTCAAAACAACGTATACCCAGGTTTGCCTTTATATAGCAGCGTATGCACGCATGTTCTACATATTGAAGTAGCGCATGTCATAAAATATGTTTTAGCTACTTTTGTTTACTGTTGCAATGTTCTAGGTTCTAGTTGGGTTTTGGTACTGTTACTATATTCTGGTTACAGCATTCAGAGAAGTGATTGTTTGATTCAATTTTGGTTAGTGCAAGGGAGATTGATTGATGCAGATATATTTTGATGTTCGATTGATGCTTGATGGATCCAGTCTGAAAATTTATGAAATGTGGTCCCTGGAAGAAAAGAGAAGGTTGTAGCCTTTTGTAGGTCAGCACCTACGTACTAGTACATCAGCTAGTACAAGAACTAAGGGGGTTGTAGCTCCCTTCCAGGAAAAGTTGGAGAACGAGAGAAGGTTGTAGCCCTCTGAAGGTAGAAGCCTGCGTACTAGTATAAGACTGCACCAATATAGAAATAATGTAAAAAGAAGTTTCATTAAAAGAAGATAGAGACGAATTGTAGCAGGTGGTTTTCACCCACATTGGGTTTCCATCTTATATCTTGTGTTCTTGTGTGTGATTGTCTGCTCTATTTTACTGTACCTGTTACTACTTATATGGTTCTGATACACAAAGTTAAAGATCAACCGACTAAATTATAAGTTTACAAGGTGTACGTTGGTTGCTCTAAACATAGTTGCGTATATATGCAAGTTTCATTAACCGAAGTAGCATATATAAATCTGTTTATGGAAATGAAATATTATTAAATTGATAACACTGATTCACCCCCCCTCTCAATGTTATTTCCAACAGTCGAATTCTCTAAAGTATCCTTAGATCCAAGCCTTAGAAATTCTAGGCATTTTTCAGTGATAAGTGAAATTTTTGATTAAAGACTGTATCAAGTCTCTCCATCAAGCAAAGAACCAGGTATAGTCACTTTGTAATGGAACTGAGTGTCTTGTAAAGGAGTGATAGAAGAAGCCCTAGGAGGCTTGATTCACAATCATGTGGCACTTAGAAGAGAGTCCGAAAAGTTCTAGACTTACTACATGTATTAGAGGACCAAAATTTTGATCATAGTCACCTAGAAGAAGAGCGGGATTCCTCTATATCTCAGAACAAACGTAGATCAATTTTTGAAGGCATTTTGGAAGGGTAGATCTCATCTACAATCAAGGTAAGTCTTGCAAACTTGCATAGTTACCCTATACTCCTTACAAGTTCGATTTTGTGAAGTCGAGACACTGTGGCACAAAAGTGAAATCATCAAACATATATATATTTGTTCTCTAAAGCACGAATAGTCAATCAAGAGAGCCAACCTTCAAGTGGTCTAGTAGAAGAATCTAATTTTTGAGTATATAAGTAAGAATTATTCATTGCGTGATTCATACACGTTCTCGAGTGTTTGGGAAAATGTTTATTTGACAAATTTTGAGTATATATTCGTCATCCTTATCACTTCAAGAGAGATTTAAAAGACAAGTTTTGAGCATCCGTGTATTTGAAAATTCCTGCTTGAAAGAGGCAATTTGGAAGTAATCAAAAGAAATTTTGAGAAGAAATAATCTCCCATAGAGATTGTCTTTGAATCTACAATAACCCTGGAGGAATCTCAAGAAGTGAATTTGGAACAATTATTGGAATGACTCGAGGAATGAAATTTGGCTCATCCTAGCCATCAATCAAGTGTTGAAACTTTGCCATCTAAGATGTCTTCTTTTTGCAAGGAAAGCAACAAGTTCGAAGGAACTTCTAGTTCTAACTACCAAGGGTGGAAGAAAAGGATAAACCTCATCCTCATTGAGAATGATGCTACAGATTATGTTCTAGGCAATGTTATAAAACCACACAAGAAGGATATAGATACATGAACCAAATATTTTAAAGGTGAGATTAGGGCTCAAAGAATATTGGTGGAGCCAATTAAAGATACCGTTATCTCTTTTATGGTAGAATTAAAAAGGCAAAGGACATCTATGAGAAATTGAATAAGATGTATTCAGCGAGCACCTCAAGTCAAAAGATTGCACTAAGGAGCACGTTGTACAAAGCAAGAATTCCTTTTTGAAGAAGACATTGCATCCCATATTATGAAGATGTCTCGACTAAGAGATTAGTTGCATGCTCTTGGTGAAACAATTATTGATGCAGAAATGACAACCTGTGTTCTAAATGCACTTCCTCCAGAATGAAACTCCTTTATGACCAACATATACTCAAGAAAGGAAACAATTGGTTTCAATGAACTTTGGTCCCAATGTGTGATGTAAGAATCCTAGATGAAGGCAAAAGAGGAAACCGATCCTCTTGGAATGTTTCAAGCTTATGCAGCAAGGCTGAAAACATTAGTTTGAAAGATCTTGTCATCTAAGGAAGAAGGTTGATGTCTCAAATTTAAGATGCTTCGAGTACTATGAGCTGGGTCACTTTCGAAGGGTTTGCCCAAAACTTGTGAAGGAATCCAATCAAAGGAAGGGTACAAAAAGGAACGATGGAGCACATGTAGCTGAATAAGTCAAAGAACTCGAGAATAAGAAGGCAAAAGAAGAAGATCCTAGGGATTTCTTCTTCTAAAATGACTTCATCATGATGATTTTGTACAGTTAGAGTAGGACATGTAGTTGCATTGGTAGAATGCACAACATCATGGTTTTCGTATTGTATTTAAGGATTTTATGGTATATATGTTGTTCACATGTCGCAACAGTTATCTAGCAAGAATAAAATTCATGTTGCAAATTGATTAAAGATGTAATAGGATCATTTAAGGATGCCTTATGTGATGACATGGAGTGATTTATTTTAGGAAGAATGACCATGATGGTATCATCACTATTGTTTTTTTTCTAAATTCCAGCGAGCCTCTTGGAAGCTTGATTAATTCAATTGCAACATGAAAGATCTCATATGGGAGATGTGAAGAAGTTGGTAAAAGGCTAGATGACTGGCTGAGACATGGTGATGACATTCTGCTAAAGAAGACTTTGATGATGAGTGGAGAAAGACCATGATGACGATGACAAAGACATGATATGACCTTGCATACTGAAAGAAGACTTGTTTTAGGACGATGATGACTTGGATAAGTGATTTTGGCACTTAGTCCAATAAAAAGTTGGCATAGTACACAATGACAATCATGGTAGCAGACGTTAGATGGTTCAATAATCATGTCTTGATAGATCACTTTCCTGATGTTCAGAGGGAGTCATGATGTTGTAGATTAATGGTAGACCTCGTCCCAACAATAAATTTGCTGATGCAAAGAGCTCCTCAATATTCGAAAATTGAAGTCCTCACATTTATTGATGATGAGCTATGAGTAGCTACTGTAATGATCTTGGAGATCTAGTAGCTGTTGATGGATGTATCTCTTAGTTGAGAGGGAGCTCTGGTTGCATTCCCTATGTGAAGGGAATAGGTATATCCTCTCTATTTGAGAGAAAGTGATGATTTTGGACACCCTTCCCTGGTTAAGAGGGAGTGGAGGACATGGTTCTCTACTTCATGTGTCATGCACTAGACTAGGATTAACAACTGCAAGTCTTAATGAAGGCCATGAAGGGAGAATGGCATCTAGAGGATTGGGTAAGCATCTGAGACCGATACTCCTTGAGGATTGAGAATCCAAGAGATGTAGTAGTCTCATGACTGACACTCTTTGAGGATATGCCAAGGTATCAAGGATAAGAGTGGGCGAAGAGGACCAATATTCTTTGAGGATTGGGAATCCAAGGTAAGAATAGTCCTAGAGGGACATACCTTATGAGCACCCCGGGGGGGGGGGGTATGTGCTCTGAGAGGTAGTGTGGTGTCCCACGTAAAGCCTCCTAGCATTATGCCTTGATCTGTAGAGAGATAGAGCTTGTTAGTCAAGGCCTTGCATATGTGACATTTGACAATGGTAGTTATGATGATGTTGATGCTTAAGATGGCTTACTAATCCAACTCTTCTCAATCCAACTCTTCTCATGAGAACTTTTCAAGGTTGTACTGGCCATGTACTTGTTGTTGTCAACTATGAATACCTCCCTAGTTGAGAGGAAGTCTTGAAAATGGTAAGCAGCTTCGATCCTCATAATTGTCTATGTACCATGACTTGATGTAATCAATGTACTTGTCAAAAGAAAAGAAAATAAAATTGTATTTTTGCAACAAAAAAATATTTATTCAAGAATGGGTTTCTTGGCCATTGATTATTTTGTCTTAGATTTAGCACGCGTTGTGTGCTCTAGGGTTTTGACAAGGTCAAAGTCAAGGTCATGATGTAAAGTCCCTTGGAGGGCTCTCGAATCAATGTACAAGAAATATTTTTAAGTATAAAATGTGATCTAGAAGTTACCAAGTGATGGGTTGGCCAACCCATCAAGTCTGACTCACAAGAGGCACTTGAACCCCACCAAAAGGCAATATAAAGGAGAGGTATTTGACCTCATTTGGGACACACAAGTAATTTCCACTCTTCAAGAAGTTTGAAGAAAATCTAGAACGAGAAAGAGGAGAAGGATAGTGAGGAAAGGAAGAAGGTTTATTTGTTTGGCTTGGGCATCTATTCTTTGTTTGGCAAGCTCGCTCGTATGAGAAGGAAGCCATCTCTGTTTAGATTTCGATTTAGAGAAGAGCAACAGACCGAGTTACAAAGAGAAGCATTGTTGTTTGGGTGGCTGACCTATCACTTGGTGAGTTGTCTTGATCAAAGGTCTTGGAAGTCTTCCTTGAATTTCTATAAGAAGAGAAGTTTTTGGGTTTTCCCCTATGGGGGGGTTTTTTCCTTGGTGTTTGGGTGGCTGACGCTTAGTGTTCTCAATTAGTCGAGACCCTTACCTAGGAGGGTCACATCCATCAGTGCAAGCTGCTCTTTGAAGACCAAGAACTTGCCTTTCGGCAAAGCCTTGGTGAGTATATCCACTATTTGCTCATCAGTCGAAATATGATGGAGCCTCACTACTCCTCTCTGCATGATGCCTCGTATATAAGGGTACCTGATCTCAATATGCTTGGACTTATCATGAAATACAAGACTCTCTGCCAATCATATCCCACTCTTGTTGTTGCAGTATATCATGGTTGTATCAAGGACCCGCTCAAATAGCTCTCCAAAGAGCTTTGTCAACCAAGCTGCGTCGTGGCTACCCATGCTAGCAACAATGTACTCTGCCTCGGCTATGCTTAAAGCTATGAACTTTTGTTTCCTGCTCATCCAAAATATCATGACGAAACCCAAACTAAAGCATCATCCAGATGTGCTCTTCCTGTTAATAACATTTCCAGCCCTGTCAACATCGGTGTAACCGTGAAGTCATCCCATGCAAATTAGACCAAGGTTAATCGTCCCATGCAAATATCTCAGACCAAGGTTAATCATCCCATGCAAATATCTCAGTACGTGCTTGGAAGAAACCTAGTGTGTGTGAAGGGGCTCACTCATGAATTGACTCAAAGTGTTCATTGCAAAGCATATATCCAGAAGGGTGTTCACAAGGAACAACATTGCCCCAATCAATTGTTGATACTCAAAAGGATTCACCAAATTAGGTCCAATAACATCTCCGCATAGCTTCTTGAAGTTCATCTCCATCGGTGTGGCCATGGACTTGCATTCTACCATTTCAAATCTTTCCAACAACTTCACGACATGTTTTCCTTAGGAAAGGAAAATCTCACCGGGTCTTTACCACACATCTAGTCCTAGTAAGTAATGCATTAAACCAAGATCCTTCATCTCGAACTTGGAGGCCAGCTCCCTCTTACATTCTAGGACTAGGGGCTCACTACCTATTAAGAATAGCTAATCAACATATAAAACCAAAATCAAAGGCATACCTTGGACCACTTTGAATTAGAGGTTTGGATCAACTATACTTCTCGTGAATCCAAGCTTCAACAGGTAACTGTCAATCTGAGCATACTAGGTTCTAGGGGCTTGCTTCAAACCATATAATGCTTTCTTCAACCTGCAAACATGAGTCTTCCTGTCCTTCACTTCAAATGCTTGAGTGCTCAACATATACTTCTTCCTCATGAAGAAATGTCGTCTTTACATCCATCTGGTGAAGAGTCTGTTATTAACTAGCAGCAAGGGCAACACTCGATCTAATGGTAGTGTAATAGGCAATGAGAGAAAATATATTGTCATAGTCTTCTCCTTCTTTTTGGGAGAAACCTCGAGCTGCGAACCTTTCCTTGTACTTCTCAATGCTTCCATCAACCCCATGCTTGATCTTGTATAGCCATTTTGAAGTTACAACAAACTTTCTTATAGGTCTTAGAACAACATCACATACATCATTCTTCATAATCAATTGATATTCTTTATTCTTGTCATCCTTCCGAACTTGTTATTTCATAGCTTCTTCAAAGGTGGGAGGTTCAACCTATATGATGGAGCTCATAGCTACAATGTAACCTTAGTACTGGCATGGCTTGTTGCTTTCTCTAAAGGACCTTTTGGCAGGAATATCTCTCAACATCCTGCAATGTATCTTGAAGCCACAATGGTCTTTTCCTGGTAGAGGGATCACTTGGAGGAGGATCCAAGGGGTCCATAGGCTCCATGGGATCATCATCAACCTCTTTCTCCGGTTCGGGCATAGAGGGACTTTCTAGTAGCTCCATATTATCATTTTTCTTCTTAGGATGTGGCGGAGGAAGGTCTCTTTCTTTTCCAAGGGTAACATCTCATCGAAAGTTATATCCTTGCTAAACTCGATTTTCCTTTGACTAGATATATATACGTATTCTAAATGCTTTAGAGTTTCCACAATATCCAACAAATGTACCTTTCTTTCCAGTGGCTTCCAACTTGTTCCTCTTGTCCTTCGGCACATGGAAATATATGGGGCAACCAAATATCGTGAGATGTCCAATGTCGGGCTTCACGCCTGTGAATACTTCTTCGGGAGTCTTGTTATCCAAAGCTTGATGAGGAACCCTGTTTTGTACATAGACCGCTATATTTGTAGCTTCTCCCTAGAGGAACTTCGACAACTTTTAATCATGTAGCATAGCTCGGGTAGCTTCCACGATGGACCTCTTCTTTCTTTGATTCCAGCCTGTTTGCAAAAGTCAACGAATTCATTTGACATATAGTCTCCGCCATTGTCAGACCTGAAGACCTTGATCTTCTTCCCTGTTTGATTCACTATTAGCGCCTTGAAGTCCTTGAACATATCGAAAGCCTCATCCTTATACTTCAAATAGTATATTGATCTCTTCCTGGAGAAGTCATCAATAAAGATTATGTAGTAGAGATGTCCACCAATAAAGTGCACTAGCATTAGTCCACACAGGTTAGAATGAATAAGTTGAAGAATACCATCAGTCTTGTTCTTGCTAGAGGGGAAAGGTCCTCTTTTCTTCTTTCCACTGGCATGTCCCAGACATACTCCCTCATGACGAGCTTGAACATCAGGCATCATGGAGACCAACTTCTTTAATTTTGGCAGGGCTTCATAATGTAGATGTGCCAACCTACGGTGCCATAACTCACTTTGATGATTGATGTTGTGGACCATTGCTAGCAGAGGTCTTCCATTGACTCTGTAGAGTCCTTCAATTCTAGATCCCAAGGTAAAAGCATCTCTCATGTAGGATTCCATAGGCCATGTGAGGACTTTTCCTTTGATGAAAACCACTCTCATGCCTTTGTCTTCCAATGCAGATATGGATACCAGGTGTTACGAATAAAATATAAATAATGTAAAATAATGTAAATGATAATAATCATAAATAATGATTAGTTAAACTAGTAATTAGGTTGAAGAAGCATGTCTACATGAGACATGACTCTCCATGAAGAGACACTTGCCTAATATATAAGCAATCCTCTCGTTCTCATTGTAAATGATTCATTATCATTCATTCTTATTCATATATTTAATATAATATTTGTACCCTCATGGATATCTTGATATTCCAAGTTTTTTGGAGTAATTAATTTATAGAAGGAACTTTGTTCGCTTCATTGGTATCGGAGCCACGTTTGGCTGATCACCAGGCCTTTGGCCATCAACCTGTCATCAACTGTATTGCCGTCCCCATCGTGATTCCAACGTTTCGCTATTAGTTTTGGAGTTTCTCCGGCTTGCGCTTAGGCCTTGGCCATTTAAAAAAAAAAAATTATATACGAAATATTATAGAAGGAAAGACTAGAAATTTTGTTTGTCACTTAGAAGATCATATCAGCTTGTGTCGACAAAGATGATTGTTCCGAGAGAGAAGGTCATTCGAAGCCAAAAAAGAGATCAAGCCTTGTTCATTGACAAGCTTTGAGGACAAAGCTTTTTGAGGAAGAAGGCAATGTTACGAATAAAATATATATAAATAATGTAAAATAATGTAAACGATAATAATCATAAATAATGATTAGTTAAACTAGTAATTAGGTTGAAGAGGCATCTCTAAATGAGACACGACTCTCCATGAAGAGGCACTTGCCTGATATATAAGCAAGCCTCTCGTTCTCATTGTAAATGATTCATTATCATTCATTCTTATTCATATATTTAATATAATATTTGTACCCTCATGGATATCTTGATATTCCAAGTTTTTTGGAGTAATTAATTTATAGAAGGAACTTTGTTCGCTTCACCAGGTCCTTCTTTAGTCACAGAACATACGTAACATTATGAAGAAGAACAAATTCATCGGAGTCCAAATGAAGTTTGACAGAACCAAAACCCTTCACAGGGTGAGTAGTATCGTCTCCAAGAACGATTTTCAAATTTGTCTCCCTCTCAACTAGGTTTGAGAGGACTTCCCGATATCTAGAGAAATGTCTAGAAGCCCCACTATCTACAAACCAACTATCATACGAATCTAAAGTGGAAGAACTAGAAAAAGCAGAAATAAGAATATATTCAGTATGACTAGCAGCTACATTATTTTCAAACCTGGAGTTCCTTGACCTCTCTTGACGACGATGGCCTTCTTCTTGATCATCTAGAGTATTTATTCTTCTTCTATCATCTCTTCTTCTTTGATCATTGAACCTATTGTTGTTGTAGTTGGATCTTGAATCATTTCTCTTTTCCAGGCATTCTCGAGCATAATGGCCATGCTTGTGGTAGTTAAAGCATTAAATTCTACTTCCTCTTCCCTTGGAGTCCTTTGATTCAAGGGGAGGCCTTCTTGAACTAGATATTCTGCCTCTTCCTAGGTTGCACGAAACGGGGAAACGGGTATGAGTTTCTGAAATGGGAAGCGATATGAAATGCGACCTCCCCAAATTTTGGAAACGAGGAAACACGAATATATATATATATATATATATTATATATATATATATATATATATATATATATATATAGATATATATATTAAAATATTTATATATATATATAGTGTGTGTGTGTGTGTGCAATCATAAAACATAAAATGATACATTATAATTTATTACATTTAAACATTAAGATTAAATTTACATCACATTTACTCATGAATGATCACATAATGAAATAAAATATTGGAATATCCAAAAGCAACCTTTATTATATATCCAAACCTCAAAATCAGCATTTATTTATATTAATATATGAGGCTGCAAGTACAATAAAGACTATAAGGCTGCAAGAGCTATAGAGACAAAAGACTAATCCTCATCATAACAATCCTCATCAAAAATAGTAGTACAATGCTCAACAGTGGATGGTGGTGCTAAAGAAGATGATGCACCAATTCCACTTCCAGACTCGGCCTCAATATTCAGGGCAGCAAGAGAGAGATCCAAATCAGGGTTTTCTGCATCCACATTCCATTCTTTAGAAGGACCACTGTTGTATTCTGGACCCCTACGAGATGCAAGGCGAAGGTTGGAGTGCACATGAACAAGATCCTCTGCCTTCTGTGAGCCCAACCTATTGCGCTTCATAGAATGAATAAAACCATAAGTGCTCCAATTCCTTTCTGCTGATGAAGAGCTTGCCACTTGTGAAAGAATACGAATGGCAAGGTTTTGCAAATGTACACCATTTGCTCCATGACAAATCCACCACCTAACTGGATTCATGATGCTTCTCTCCTCCAAAGCTGATATATCTGCATAATCATCTATTCCTACAGCAAAACTGGCAAATTCCTCCTTTAACTCCCTGTGTAGATGAGAAGGAAACATTCTCATAAGGGCTTTTTTCACCCCATTAGCCACCTCTCTATCCTTATGAGGTGCCTTCCTCTTCCCATTGCTTTGAGCAATAAGCTCCTCATCATAACATTTGGGGTTCAAAGCATGTGCTAAAGTGTGCAATGGAGTGTTGAAATTATTCCACCTATCAACAATGATTTTCTTGACCAAACCAACAAAATGAGCATCAACAAACGAAGGTTGAATCCTTAAATCCTTAAAGTACGAGGTAGACATCTTGACCAAATCAAATAGGTTCTTTCAACTTCTTTTAATAATGATTGCTCTTGTCTACTTGGGCTTGTCTTCACCTTTGCTTTGGTACCATGATAAGTTTCCACTGCTCTATGTTGATACAATCACTTTATCCCAATTCTTAACTTCAATTAGCAATCAAATCAATTTTCTAGTAATAAATAAAAATTGTAGATAGAATAGTAAATGCAATGTATAGTAGAAGACAATCAAGAGCAATAACAAGGGTCACCAAGATTGGTCAAAGACCAGGGAAAAACCCACAATGGGGAAAACCCTTTCAAATCTTCTTCTTATTAGATTGTCATAAAATGTTCAACAAAGGGAGTACAATGTTCCAATTCATCATTCAAGAGTCAAAGTCAATTATTTGACTATCCAACAAAACCAACCAAGCAATATCCAAGAGATGAACCTAATAGACAATTTTGAACAAACTTAGTGTCTCCAAAACTGATCCAAGTCTGCAATCAACGGTCAACAATATCTTAGGTCACAATCGTGAGACCTAGTGACGACAGTGCGGCTATAGCCCTCCAGCTGCAGGGAGCACCCTATCAATTGAGTGGTTGTAGCCGAATTTTTCTCGATCCAACCATACAACTCTAGATTAATTTCTTCCCCTCAGACATGTGAGCTCAGACCCTACAATTTCAGCCCTATACAAACCAATTTTAGACTTGTACGAACCAATCCAAAGAAGAAAGAAAAGAAGATGCTTGATGATGATGTCCAAATGAGGTTGACATGTCTTGTATTTATATGCTTCCAAGGGGTGCCCAATTTCTCTTTAAAGTAGATCTAAACTTTTGTGCACATGTAGGTTTTCACCTTAAAAGTACATTTTTCCTTAACCAAATTAAATTCTTCCAAGGGCTAGGAGGGGTCTTTCTTAATGAGGAAGGCTGTTCAAAGGAGGGAATTTGTCCCTGAGCTGCCAAATTAACATTTTCTGCTTGCATTGTTTTTGAAACGTTAACTATAACTAAAATTACAAATTCTATGAAAATCCTTGTATTTTGGTATATAGATTACTCTAGGTAAAAGAATTTTTATTTATAGTATAAAGTATTGATATTTAGCTATCCTCTGTTATACAACGGGCCAATTTTAAATGTGTTAAATACTATGGAAACTTTACATGTATTCTTCTTAAAATGTCTGGTTAAAATCCTTCATCCAACCTGTATTTCAATTTTTTAGGAATTTTTTAGGATTACAGTGATGCTTCTTTGATAATTATTGTATGGGTATTTACTTACTATGTCTTATTATTGTGACATTTTTAAAGTTCTATCGTGTGTTTCCCATTATTGTAATAATCCTCAAGAGAATAAATATGATTGAAACCTATAATGACTTGGTTTTCCAATGAAGTGGGTATAGACATTTCGACAATTGGTACATAAGAACTATTTTTGCCATTACATCTTGAGGTTTTAAGACTTGCTAGGTGAAAATCATTTGTAGAACCAATAATGTGAGAGAAGTCTTGAAAGTTTCTTTTACAACTCACATCTTGGAAGGAGACAACCTTATTTTATTACAGTGTTCCATGGAGGCGCGTCCCCCGGGGTTGGGTGCATGCACCCCTCGCACCCTATGCACCAGGAATATGGGGATGTCTGGGGAAACATTTCCCCATGTCTCCCTTTTGGCGAGATGCAGGGGGGCATTTCCCTAGTGTGGGAGACGCGATTCCCCAAAAAGGGTGATTATGGGCATCCCCTCTCAGAAAGCACTGGGCGCCCCCGCCCCACCCCCCCCTTAATTTTGCTTGAAAAAAATAATTTATGAGTGAGGAAGCTTAATCTTCAACCCCAGGGCCCTAGTAGTGCTATGTAATTAATGGTAATGTTAAATTCTTAAAGTAAAAGGATGAAAATGAAAGATAAAGGATAACTTTTACTTAAATTTTTAACATTACCATGAAATGACTTGGGATGTTTGAGAGTGGTTCCAACCTCATTGGACTTCATATGGAGAAAATAGAATTTCATATCCCATTCAAAATTCAACAAATTTAATACTTTTCAAGGTTTCAAGATTGGGGCGATTGCAATGTTTCCATTGGATTCTATCAAGTATGAGTGTATGGAACTAGCATTCAATCAAGAGCACCAAGCCTAGAATCACCCCTTTTGAGGGGGGACATGTCTGTTAGCTTTCTAATACCCAATTGCTAATTTAATAAAAATTCCGAGATGAGGAAAACGGAAAACTGAACTCCAAACTCTTTTACTAAATATGCTGAGTATTTTAACAAATAATAGTGGTGGAAAATAAATTTACGAAGACACAAGCACACAATAACAATACACTAGAATTTACCCAAGAAACCCCAATTGAGAAAAATCTGCCAACCTGTGTGTTTTATTAATATTATGCTTAGCAAAAATCTTAGAAAATTGATTACAAATATTGGGAAAATTTCTCCTTGTTGAGAAATCTAGGGCATTCAGAGTTAAAAGATCTCTTCTACTTGATAATTTCTTGTGATATACTTTTACTTCTTTGACTTAACATCTTTTCCTTGTTAGCTTATTAATGTGTTCTTCTCTTCCAGACAATTATCAATATGCACAAGTAGAGACAAGTGACACAGTATGTAGGCTTCTTAGCCAGGGCCAAAACCTCTCAGCTCTTGAGAGGAAAACCCGATCAAAATTCTTCTTCTAGATATTCAGTTGATAAGTACCAAGACCATGACACAGACCCTTGACTCTAGTATCCTCCCAAGAACCTTGTCACTAAGCTTGATGCTCTGCCTCTTCCCTTCCTTGCCTTTCTTCTTGATCTCGAACTGCTCCCCTTGGTTCCTTCTAGAGAAACTCGGTCTCTATCCTTCACACTGCTCCTTCCCGACTTCCTCTAGGGGATCTTGGTCTTTAGGCTTTCACTGGTCCCCTCTAGAGAAACTTGGTTTGTAGATCTCTACTTCGGTCACCTGGAAGAATCTTCCTTTGCTGCCCCAGGAGAGATCTTCCTTCATTATCCCAAAGGAAACCCTACTTCGCAGACCCAGAAGAATTTCTCCTTCGTTGATCTAGAAGAGTCTCTCCTTTGCTGACCTAGAAGATTCCTTTCTTCGCACTTCTTGTTTCACCCTTTCTTTGCACTTCTGTTTCACTTCTCCTTCACACTTCTGCTTGTCGGAATTAAGTCGAGTTGCTTGCTCATAATGGAGGACGAGTGTGTCTATATATACACCTCCCTACATGTCCATTAGGCCGACATGACTGTTGGAGGTAGGCTGACTTCTTCTAGAGAGTTCCTCCATCGTTGTAGGCCGACTTGAAGAGGATATATGGCAAGATCTTGGAGGATATTTTTCATAGACAAGTTTGACCTTTTACAAAGTGTAACATGACTTCATTACATGACAATGACTCTAGAGTCTAACACTTTATGACTAGATGACAAATAAATCCTAGTCTTGACTCAAAAACAAAATCCCTTGCTCATGAAACCCATGAAGCAAGTCAATAAGATAATTTTATTTTTCTTATTTACATCTTATTACATAAAATCATATTTGCATGTCATTATGAAGACTGAACCTAGTTACACTTTTCAACACTTCAATTCACTTTCCCTCAACGCACTGTTCTACACCTCTCTAACTAACTCGGCCTCTGCATATGTAGTTGTATGAAATCGTATAGGCTATTCGGCCCTCCTGTGTAGGATGACTCGACCTTGAAAGTGAGCACGTTGCTGAAGAAATCGCTGAGGCTATTTGGCCTTTGTCTGTTTGCTCTAGTACGTTGAACTAGAATCTCTTTTTGCTAAGCTAAAACACACGTCTCTAGTGCGTAATGTTGATAGCAAAGTCTGCACCCTTCCCTTTTCATAAAATTGAACTAGCCCACTAACTCACATCATTAACTCAAGTCGAACTGCTGAGATCGATTTAATTTTTGACTATAGGAAAGTTATAATTCTCCTAAAGTCAAAATTAAGTTAAGGTATAACTGCGCCTTAACTTCAATTGTGGATTCCATTGCCAAATTCAGTGCATTTCTAAATTTAGCAGAACCCTTCCATCTCTAACTTCAATTAACACTACCTCTTAGAGAGTAAGGTGTTCTATACTAAACCCAGTTTATCTCTGAAGTAGGCAAATCTGCCTCTTGCTAATGCCTTGGTCAAGATATCTGTTGTTTGCTCCTTTGTAGGGTACGTATTGAACTCTGACTTTACCCCTCTGAACACAATATTTGATATGGTGGCACCTGATCTCGATGTGCTTGGAGCATTCATGAAATAGTGGATTTTCAGAGAGCTTGATGCAACTCTGATTATCATAGTTTATGACAGTGGGATCTAACCTCTAGCTAAACAACCCGACAAATAACTTCCTCAACCAAATAGCCTCACAAGTTGCCACGCTGGAAGCCATGTACTTGGCCTCAGCTGAGCGCAGTGCCATTGATCTCTGCTTCCTGTTGAACTAGAAAACAACTGCTGACCCAACACTGAAAGAACAACCTGAAGTGCTCTTCTTGTTTGCTGAAACCCTTGCCCAATTTGTATCTGTGAATCCCGAAGACTGACTCCATCAACCTGTCTATACAACAACCCATAATCTGATGTGCCCCTGAGATACCTCAAAACGTGCTTAGCAACAACCCAATGCACTCTAGTTGGCTCAACCCTAAACTGGCTCAACTGGTTAACTGCGAAGCAAATGTCTAGTCGTGTGCTCACTAGATAGATCAACAACCCTATGAGCTACCTATAGAGAGTAACATCTACTTGCTCACCTCTGGTAGCATCCACCTTCCTCTAGTTTGTGGTTGGAGGCATGGTCATGGGCTTACAATCCTGCGTGTGCAATCTCTTGAGAATCTTCTGTGTACTTGCCCTGTCCAAGAATATCTCCCCATCACCCTGTCATACCTCAAACCCAAGGAAATATTGCATCAGCCCTATCTCCTTCGTCTCAAACTCTTATGCAAGATCTCTCTTGCAGTCACGGATGAGCTCCTCGTCCCCTGTTAATATCAAATCGTCAATCAACATATAACACAAATGAGAGGTTGGCCCTCATCCATAATATAGTATTGGTTAGGGTCTTCACTCTTGGTGAAGCCCAATACGAGAAGGTCGCTGTCTATCTAGGCACACCATGCCCTTCGTGCCTACTTAAGCCCATAAAGAGCTCTCTTTAGCCTGCACACATGCATGTCTTTGCTGAAAGTCACTGCTCCACATATATCTCTTCCTCAACAACTCTGTTAAGGAAGGCGATCTTCACGTGCATTTGGTGGATCTTCCAACTCATTTGCGTTGTAATCATTAGAATAGTCCTAATGGTCGAATATTGGGCCACTGGTGCGAACGTCTCATCATAGTCTATCCGTTTGACCTGAGAGAACCCTTTGGCCATGAATCCAGCCTTACACTTCTCCACACTCCCATCAACTGTATGCTTAATCTTGGACACCCAATGTGAACCAACCACTGACTTGCCAAATGGTCTTGGCACAGTCTCCCAAACGTCATTCTGCATGATAGAGGAATCCTTCACCATGGCATCTTGCCATGCCTACTGAGAAGTTACCTCATAACAAGAAGGTTCTGAGTCTATCACCTCAGTCATAAGTGCCATGTATTGTGTATATCTCTATGGTTGTTTACTCTATCTAAATGTGGAGTTGGGGGCTCTAAATCTCTCGTGAGCCTCTGCAATCAACTGATCTACCCACCTGGTTCATCCTCTCCCTGCACTGGGAGTCACTGGCTGAGTGGGCCCCTTTAACTCTTCTCGCTCCTCCCATTCCGTGCTTTCTCCTCAACTACGTGCTAGTTGGCCTGCCCAACAACTGGCTGTGATGAAGCTCGAGGAGCTGGCTGAGCCTCCTGCTTGGGAGCTTGCTTCTCCTCCTGTGCTGCACCCTGCCCATGCTCCAATGAATTCCCGAGAGCCCTTTCTTCCTCGAACTTCACATCACGTTTGGCCCTTTCTTCCTCGATCTTCACATTACTTTTGATCGTTTTCTTCCTGAGTACTAGAATATACGCCCTATATGCCTTAGATGTCTCACTGTAGCCCACGAAAATGCCCTTTCTTCTAGGGGCTTTAGCATCTTCTGGTTATCAGAAGATACTTGGCAGTAAAAAAAGGCTGCCAAAGATTCAGAAGTGAGACATGTTAGGCTTCTTGCCTGTGAACACCTCCTATAGTGTGACTTTGCCTTGCACCCTGTGTGGATCCCTGTTTTGCAAAAAGATTGTAATGTTGCATGCCTCTGCCCAAAGAAACATGGGTAGCCCTTGGTCATGCAACATAGCCTTGGCTGCTCCAATAATGCTCTAGTTCTTACGCTCAACCACCCCATTTTGTTGAGGGTTATGAAGTGTAGTGAGCTCTCTCTTGATGCCCTCCTTGGCACACAAGTCTCTGAAGGTGTTGGAGATGTACTCCCCACCACTGTCTGAGCTCAACGCCTTTATCCTCTTGCTAGTTTCGTTCTCCACTGAGGCTTTGAATTCCACAAACTTTGAGAAGACCAGATCTTTCTTCTTCATGAAGAAGACCCAAGTCTTTCTCGAGTGGTCATCAATGAAGGTGACATAATATTTGTATCCCATCAAGGATGGAGAGGAAAATGATCCACATACATCCGAGTATACCAGCTCCAAGATGCTGTTGGCCCTGTTGTCTCTGCTGGAAAAAGATGTCTTGGCATAGTTGCAAAGTGTGCAACCCTGCAAACATCATGCTCATCTACACTGTACTGTAACAATCTTGTGTCAATCTCCATCAAATCTTCAGCGCTCCATGTTGTAAGTGACCCATACGCCTATGCCAAAGCTCCCCAAGATCACATATATGCACATTGATCTCTCTATTGCTCAAGGTCGCTTTTGTCTCAAACTGTAACTTGTAGAGGTTCTTCACCCTAACTCCAATCTGCTTCATGGCTCCAGAATTTAAGGGCTTGAGGAAAGCTTTTCCTTTGCTGAAGATAACCTCATAACCTTTGTTTTCCAAGGTTAAGACTGAAAGAAGTTTTTTCTTCAACCCTAGGACATAGATGGCATCTCTAAAGTAGAGAGGATTCTCCAACTGCCTGAGCTATCTTCTTCTCGGAAAGGCGAGGTATGATGTGATCCTTGTCT
This sequence comes from Pinus taeda, assembly GCA_000404065.3. Lineage (NCBI taxonomy): Eukaryota > Viridiplantae > Streptophyta > Pinopsida > Pinales > Pinaceae > Pinus > Pinus taeda. The sequence goes on along the minus strand of APFE030939741.1, from coordinate 45,521 downwards.
CCTTCAAGGATTATTCTTCTGGCCTTTGCGTCCTTCTTGTTACACTGGGCCAACTGCTAAGGATCTGTTGGGGTGGCTGTGGACTCTCCACAAATTCCCAAACTTCCTGCTCCAAAACTACACCAATTCTCTCTTTCCAAGAACATAAATTAGAGGCCCCATCAAGGCGGTCCTTAAATCTTAGCCCCAAATATGCCATCTTGATTGTTCAATCTGCTCAGAAATCCTTGTGTAGAGCCTGCTAGGAGAAAACTCTAGTGTGGATTGTAGCCAGAAAACCTAGCGCAACCCTGAAGTGAACTATGTTCCCTTTCCTCTGTTTTTCACTCGCTCTTGAGGAAAATAACACGCTTTCTAGTCTTCAATCAGAGACCCGCTCTAATACCATGTTAGCTTTCTAGTACCCAACTGCTAATTTAATAAAAAATTGAAGATGAGAAAAACAAAAAACTGAACTCTAAACTCTTTTACTAAATATGCTAAGTATTCTAATAAATAGTAGTAGCAGAAAATAAATTTAAAAAGACACAAGCACACAATAAAAATACTCTAGAATTTACCCAGGAAATCCCAACTGAGGAAAACCTGCCAACTTGTGTGTTTTATTAATACTCTGGACAACAAAAATCTTAGAAAATTGATTACAAATATTGGGAAAAATTCCCCTTCAATTCACTATCCCTATGAGGACTATTCTGTGCCTCTCTAATTAACTCAGCCTTTGCATACACAGTTGTATAGACTCGTACAGGCTATTTGGCCCTCTTGCGCACGCTGAGTTGGCGTTGAAAGTGAGCACGCTACTAAAGAAATCGTTGAGGCTATTCAGCCCCTGTCTCTCTACCCTAGTACACTGAACTGGAATCTCTTCTTGCTGAGCTAAAATGCGCAAGTCTCTAGTGCATATTGATAGCCAAGTTTATGCCCTTCCCTTTTTATAAAATCGAACCAGCCCTTCAACTCAAGTCGAACTGGCCCTTCAACTCAAGTCGAACTGGCCCTTTAACTCAAGTCATTCTAGTGCGTATTGATGATAGCCAAGTTTACGCCCTTCCCTTTTTATAAAATCGAACTAGCCCTTGCCCTTCAACTCAAGTCAAATTGGCCCTTTAACTCAAGTCATTAATTCAAGTCAAACTGGCCCACTAACTCACATCATTAATTCAAGTCAAATTGCTGAGATTGATTTACTTTTTGACTATAGGAAAATCAAAATTTTCCTAAGTCAAAATTAAGTGAAGGTATAACTACGCCTTAGCTTCACTTGTGGGTTCCAATGTCGAATTTAGCGCACTTCTAAATTTAGCAAAACCCTTCCATCTCTAACTTCAATTGACAATGTCCTCCTCAATTTTGTCTAATAGCCCTTGAAATAAAAAAAAAAATTAAAAATAAAATAAAATTAAAACTAAAAAGAAAAATACATAACAAATATCAAAGCCTAAACTAATTTGCAATCCCTAACTCACTCATTCGACTTACCAACTTACCTCTATTTGGCTTACCACACAACGCTATTTGACTTGCCAGTTAACTGTTGCCTCTCCTCCCCCGGACGCTCCTTCAATGCTTATTGTCCATTTTAATTTTCAGTTTTATCTTTCGAGTCTCGACTCTAGATATCGATGACCTTAGACTGATTCTTTGACTCATCATTCTTTACTATTTTTGAGTTTTAATTATATCAATTTACCATTCTAGTCTCCCTTCAATATCTACTATAGTCTATTTTGCTTAGTACTAATTAGATTCTAGAATGATGAATGATGAATTTAAATTTTGAATCAATTTAGAATCTAGAATAATGAATGATGAATTTAATTTTTAAATCAATGTAGATTCTAGAATGATGAATATGGATCAATGTATTTCATTATTGAATCTCATGGTGTATGAATAAATGATATATGCATTGGTATGAATGATGAGTATGGATCAATGTATTTATACTTTTATTATTTAATAAGAATTCAAATATATATATATATATATATTATATATATATATGCACACTCCGATGTCCCCTATCCCCCCTTAAATTTCCCTAAAATTTGAGGGTACTCTCACATGTACAGCTTGTGCATCTCCCTGCACTCAGTCACCCTGTCCTGGATGTTAGAAAATCAGAAAGACAAATTTTCTTATGTTTATAATTACTTGTGATATCTTTGAATTCTTATTATCTTTCTTATGTTCCTTTTTATCTTAGTTCATCAAGTAATTACCAAAATCAAAACACAAAGATCAAGGACACCAGATATAGGCACTCAGCGAGGGTTAAAACCTCCATATAGGGGAAAACCCAGTCAAGAACTCTTCCTTTAGTAATTCAAATTGAGATAGACCAAGACCCTAGACCAACAAATCTTCCTCCACCAAGTCAGCCTTCCAAGATGATATAGTAGTCTCTTCTTATCCAGCGTCTTCAGCCCAACAACAATCCAGAAATTCGACTTCCCAGCTACAGAATTTCGACCTCCTTCTCCTTCGCTATCCTTTTTCTTCTTTTTCCTTGAAATTCACACTTTTTTCTGGCCCCAGAAGTTGCAGATCGAACTTTTTGTGAGTGAGTGACAAATGAGGTCGAGTTGCTGCGTTTATATGGTGATTCTGCTGCCCAGTTTAGGCCAACATGTCTAGTTTCGAGGCCGACTTGGTATAGGAGGCCTGATTGACCTATTTTACAATAAAATAAATTTCTTTGACATATAAACCCCAAGAAGGCTTCTTTACATTAGGACATGGACAAGGACACTTGACATAAACCCTAGAAGCCTTCAACGGAGGCTTTGACTTAAAAACAATTGACCCAAGCATGAAACCCATGCTTTAATAAGTCAATTTCTTTTAATAATAAAATTCTTTTTTTCTTTCTTTTGATAATAAATTACATTACGACTTGAATACAATTATGAAGATTGAACCTAGTTACATTCTTCAACATTGGAGTCTTGGTGGAACATTGTTTTAATGAAGATGTTGAATATCCGTAATAATTTTTTTTTTTCTTTGGTTTTCTGGCATTTTCTGAGATGATGATAGAGAAAAATGCTTCTCTGGCTTTTGGATTTGCAATTTGCAGGTTCAAAGGGAGTACCATTTACCTGCTGGTGACTTTCCAAACGTTGAACATTTCAAGGAAGTATTGAGTGGTTATAACTTCGATAAATTTGAGAAGATTAAACTAAAAATGATTCAGACAGTAGATGACATGCTAGGATATGACATTCCTGACTTACTGCGCAAGTTCCGCAACCCATATGACTGAATTGTTTGTAAATTTTTAATCTTGACATTTTATTATTCTCTGACTGGATTTATTTGCAGAGATACATGTCACATGGATGTCATATCAGTGTGGTGCATATTGTGACCAATGTAATTGTTGCAATTTTTTCACTCTTGCAAAACTCTGGCGTGCATGCAGCTCTGCCTATCTAATATTATGTTTACTTCTGGAGCTAGTCACCAATTAAGAAGTATTCCAAATTTGTCTAGTGATTAACATTTTTCTTCAAGTGCACTTCCACCTTCTGTTTAGCATCCACACTACCCTGTTCAAGATTAAGTCTCCATTAGTGTCTGTCTGTCTGTACTGCAGTAGTGTGGGAAAGTTCTGAATGTAGGTAGAGTGAAAGCAAGCTGTGAACTTCCTTGCAAATCACATTGCTGTTGTTTCGGGTAGATTTAAGCGAGCAGTTATATGATTTTATGATTGGTATATATTTGTATGCATTGACTCACTAAGTTCTAGCGCTGATGCTTAATGTTTTATGACTTCACAATGCGTTCAATTTTGATGGTTAACTATGCAGTTGTAGTTGTTATATTGTAATGCAATTGGAGGGATGGTATGTTTCTTAATTGCAAAAAATCTGGAGACGTAGGGATATTGATGCAAAACATATTGAAATATGAATGAACATTATGTAGGCGGTATTCACACATACATGGCCACGTAGCATACAGTTGGTATAAAAGATACAATAAAACACTATAGTAACTGGAGTATGATTATGCAACCAGTAACAGTTTGCCAATATGTGAGCTTGATTGTTGGAGATAAGATTAGCGTTGCGTGGTGCTGAGTTTCCAAGGGTAGGGAGAGTGCTCCTCGCACTCTTGGAAAATGTGAATGCCGTCGTGAGCATTCACTGTTGTACCCTTTTGATAGGGATATGTGGAAATGTAGGAGGGAGCATCCCAACAAAATGCGGTGTGTTGTTAGTAGAAAGGGGGACTGATATTTTGGGGAGAAAATGATATTTTGCAAACTAATCACACACAAAAACCAAGAATATGAGAGAGCTTGAAAGAGAGAAATACTTCTTGGATGTCCAATAATGAGAGTGATTGTCTCTTTATAGTAAAGGCATGACTTCAACCCCAGATGCATAAACCCTGAAATACGTAAATCCTAACATGAATTAAAAGTACGTTAAGTCATTAATACAACACTATCATAAAGCAAACTAAGTCATAAAGTGACTTTATTGTTATGCCCAAGTCTGCAGTCTAGATTACCATAATAAACTCCAACATCCTCAATGGTTATTCTTGAAATATTTAGAGTTTTTATTTGAACTTTATAATATTATTTGGGCCAAGAGACTTGGTGAGAATCTTTATAGTGTGGTCATGTGTTGGGCAATACTTCATCTCATCTACTCCATCTTCTACAACTGTCAACGGAAATAACGATGTATGTCAACATGTTTTGTGTACTCATGCAAGACAAGGTTCTTTGCAAGTGGGAGAACTCACCGGTTGTCATAAAAAAGTAGGTTCATTTTGATTAACCCGCATATATGCAAGTACTTGTCTAAGCCACACTACTTCACATATGCTGCATTGTTCTGAAATCGACTATGTATCATACAAGAAATAGCAACTAAGTGAAAAAAGTTATTTACTAGTGATGGAATCAGCAAATACATTGACATCAATCCTGTTTTATTTGGCTCGTAACTGTTGCATAACTTAACTACCTTTTCTCAATGACATCTATTAAACTAATGTTTATCATAATTAACCACCTTTTCTCAATGGCATCTATTAAACTAATGTTTATCATAATTAAATATTAAGGCCACCTATCTAATGTGCCTTTATTATAATTCATTATAGGTATACTTGAGTGTTACTCAAACAACCACTCTTGAGTCTTAAGGCTACAATTCTAATTATTAAAGTTTGATTGACAACAACAACATAGAAAAAAAACCATTTTCTTAAACAACTTATCTTCTGTACATATTTGGAATCTTGCCAGTACTCCATCATGTTGCCTGATCACGCTTGTAAGAGTAGAATTCCTGAGTTCTCAAATCTTCTAATTTCTTGAGTTCCAAAATTCTTCTAATTACCGATACCTCTGAATTCCCAAATTACTTGGACAACAATCTATGTTGAGTTAAACCTTCTTTGATTCCCTTTTGTATCTGTCTTTGCCCCATTGTCACATTCTCAACTTCATATTCAGGTTTAGATGATTCTTCGAGAACTTAAGAATTTAAAAGATTCGAGAATTCAGGAATTCTACCCTTACATGGGTGATGAAACTCATTTTGAAATTCATATTCAGCCTTCAGGTATTGATGCTTTTTCAATTGTGGAAATTTTCACTGTCAAAGCAATATTTTGTTTTCCTTCATCTTTAACCTTCCATTTCAGAATATTGTTGGCTTGAATTTTACAGGTTCATGTTGTATGACCTATTTTTTGCAGTAATGATACTCGAGACCTTTAACTATAAATTTCCCTATTTTTCTGGACATTCAATATTTAGCGAGTAATGCTGCATTGTGTGGATTGAGAGCACCCTCTGAATCTGCTTCATTGAGTCCTCATTTAGCCTTTTATTTTTAGTGAAAAGAGATGACTTCATATCATATTTTAAGGCAATTGACTTAATGTAAAAATAACGTTGTTGTAAGTTGAAGGTAAACGTAATTTCTCTAACAATAGCACTTTTACATCTTTTTCTACTTTTGTGAAAACTTCAAATAACTATTTTGTAATCAACTTCAGATCATTTATTTCGCTGGACATGTTAGCTTCACCAACTATTTTCAATATAACGAGTTGTAATATTAAATAAAATTTTGCATTCATTGTTTTTTGTACCAAATAACTTTTTTAATTCCTCCCATATTTCTTAGAAGATCCGTCTAGATCAACATGATGTAATTTTGAATCTTAAAGAGCAAGACAAATGATTGAATTGACATTGTTATCTCTATTTTGCCACCTGATCAATTTATTAAGCTGTGTAAGTTTTGGTTCAGTGCCTTTGATGATTCACCGTAATTTTTTACACATTAAAATGCATTCGAATTTTCACTTTCCAAGAATGAAAATTATATTGATTGGATTTTTCTGATGGGATTTCCATTCTAAAAAAGTTTGATGGGAAGTAACAATAATAACACATTGTATTTTGAAAAACTTCTGGTCTTTGAATCTTTCAAAATACATTTATTGGATTTTTTTAATAGAACATTACTACTGTAATATAGGGCTTTATCTTATTTTGTATTTATATTAAACTTCACAATATAAGAAGTAGTTGACGCAAAAACACTGCTCTATCCTTGGGAGATTTAGAATTTGACCATTTATGAGATTTGCATATCGTTTTGTAGTGCACTTCAGCTTGACTAATTTCTCCCTTTAGCACGAATAACTATGGTGGCCCTATTGGAAATACTGAGAGCGGGTTGGGGGTATGGAATTTCCTTAATTGCAGCAACTGGAATTTATTATTCTATCTACTGTAGATTATTTGTCTTCATAATTAAATTACAACAAATAACAAATAAATCACTATTGCATTTTTCACAAATAATAACAAGAATTGAGAAATGATGCGCACACAAAATAATTGACACCAGTATTTTTGGACAAATTGTCCCTAGAAAAATCCCCGTGTGGGGAAAACCAGTTTTGCAGAGGAGGGTTTTATTATTAATTTTTAAGCAAAATTGAGTAATACAATCAGCGTTCCTCTCATTGGCAAAGCTCCAAAATATAATATCTCCAATGACAAAATCGTTTTAGAAACCCAAGTTTCCTTTTGCAAAAACCACACGACCGCCTGCTTGTAACTCACACTTCCTGCCTACAACTTGCACTGACAATCTTGAAAATGCGTATGAACATTTATGGGTAAAACCAATTTTGCAGATGAGGGTTTTATCATTAATTTTTCAGCAAAATTAAGGAATACAATCAACTTGCCTCTCATTGGCAAATTGATCTGGAAACCCAAGTTTCCTTTTGCGAAAACCACACAACCTCCTACTTGTAACTCATACTTCCTGCAACTTGCATTGGCAATCTCGAAAATGCATACAACCCTCTCGGGAAATTGCACTGCCTCTGGAAATTCGTTTCAACAATACCCTGTGCCTCTTGCAACTCGACTAAGCAACTCACACCTCCTCTAACACCTGTCTCTAGCAACTAGAAATCGAACTGCTGCCTAGCTATGCCCACTGGCTAATATGGCTTCATTGCAAAATAATTCGGCCTCCTTTCCCTTCTCCGAATGATGGAACCTATGTGGAGAATTTCTCCGGAAGTTTTCTTCTTAATCCCTCTGTTGAAACCTTGTTGCTAGTGTCTCTCTTTGCGCCTTCACTATCACTGTAATTCACTATCTCTAAGTGATCTCCAATGCCCTATCGAATTGCTCTCATAATCCCTTGTTGAGAAACCAACGACCCTGATCTAATCACAACTGATGGCTAAGATCGTCTTAACCCTGTCAAGTGACTTTTTTGGAAGGTTTTTAAGGAAAAATCAGTTTACCTCAATTAATTTGATTTAATTAACCAATTTTCCTAAGTTAGACTCAAGAAAATATTTAATAATTGGCTAGTTAATCTAATTAAGGCTTTTTCCTTAGAATTTTTCTGGGTTTTGGAGATAATTATCCTCTTGTGTTCCTTAGCCTCGTAGACACCAAATAGAGACTAAAACCCCTGTTCGAGCTACTAAAAAAAACAACACTCCTTTTTAGCGAGGAAGATGTTTTCCACTACTCCCAACCTATCCCTGAAGTAGACAAACATTGCCTTACCTAAGGCCTTCGTGAGAATATCTGCAACTTGTTGATATGTGGGAACAAACTGTAGCCAAACTGATCTATATATAGCATTCTTGATCTTATAGATCCATCGAGAAACTTCCATACATTATTTATCATGATGGAGTTGTACTCCACCATAACATCTTGCTACACCTGATGATGTGCAACCTCCTGATAACTTGAAGGCTCTCTATCAATGACCTTTGTCACCAATTCCTTGTACCTGTTTGGCTGTCTAAGCTCTTTGGTGCACGACCTAGGAGCTCCCATGAAATCTTGTGCATCCTCAATGTCTGAGCACCTCTTTGTTTCTTTTTCTGTTGGTGGTGGTTGGAGCTTCATGCTCCTCATCCTGCCCCTGTTGCTTTATCTGTTGAGAATTCACTGTACCTCCCGCACTTGAACTAGTGCTCGTATTTGCAATAGTACTCATGCTCTACTGTCCCTACGTCTGCTGCTCAACCCTTGGAGATTTTGTTGGCCCGCTCTAATCATCTATTGGCAACTCGCGAGATTTTTTGAAGGTTTTCTCCTCATTGAAATTTATGTCATGTCTCATGATGATCCTCCTATTACCATGAATGTAGACCCTGTATGCCTTGGATGTTTCACTGTAACCAACAAAATATCCCTTCTCTGCAGTTTGATCCAATTTGGTGCATTTGTCATCTAGCACGTGATAATAAGCTATACTTCCAAAGATTCTGAAGTGTCCAACCTCTGGCTTCTTCCTTGTAAAGGCCTCTTTTGGTTTCATCTTCCCCAACCCTCTATGAGGAACCCTATTATGTATGTACATTGCTGTGCTACATGCCTTTGCCCAAAGAAACTTAGGCATATCTTGGTCATATAACATTTCCCTTGCTGCTCCAACTATCATCCTATTTTTTCGTTCAATGACCCCATTTTGCTGTGGGTTGTATGGCGCTGTCCACTCTCTCCTATTGCCCTCCTTTGCACAAAACCCTGTGAAGACCTTATCAATATACTTGCCTCCATTATCTATCTGAATCACCTTGATCTTTTTACTTGTCAAGTTCTCCACATGAGCCTTAAACTCTTGGAAGTGATTAAAGCCCTTGTCCTTTGTCTTCGAAAAATAGATCTAGGTTTTCCTGGAGATATCATCGTTGAAGGTTTCAAAATATTCATAACCCCCGAGGGGTTTGGTAGACAACGAGCCACAAATGTATGTGTATGAACTAAAGCACACCACTGGATTTGCTGTCACTCCTTGGGAGCACTGCGTTTGCGAACTTCCCAACCACACACCCTCTGCACAAATCGTCATGTTCCGTGCTCAATTCTAGAACTCAAGTCACGGTCTTCTTAAGAAACTTGAGTACTGCATGATGTAAGTGTCTCATCCTTCTATGCCGTAACTCTCCTAACTACTTTTGCTACTGTTGTTGCTAATCAATGCCTTTGGATAATCGAACTACAACTTGTACAATTTGTTGCTTCAAACCCCAATCTATTTGATCTTCTTCTAACTCTGGTGTTTGATGTTGACCTTCTGCGCCACGAAGTAGACATCGTACCCCTTGTTCTATAGTGTAGAACTAAAATCAGTTTCATGCCTAAACGTGACACATGCAACACATTTGTAACATTGGTACTCTTTCCTGACTCCCTCTGAATGTTGATGGTACCTCTCCCAATTGAAGTACACTTAGTCTTATTTCCCATCCATATATGGAAGTCCATCTCTTCTTTATAAATGGAGAAATATTCTCTAACCCCTGTCATATGTGCTGACGCTCCAATATAGATGGGAAACATGAGAGCGGATTCATCTTTTCTAGCCTAGAAGACATATCTTCAATGTCCGGTGAAGTTGCTATCTGCGTCCCCTTCTTTCTCCCTTCTTCTGGTTAGGACATTCGCTAGCATAGTGTCCTAGCTGACCGCAACCAAAACATTTGACCTTATGTAGGACTTTATTCTACTTTTCTCCTTTTGAGCCTAATTCCTCAGTGTAACCCTTCTTTGCCTTCCCTTTTTGTTCTAGGGCTACATTCCTGCTCCTCCTTCACCTTCAAAGTGCCATTGACCAAGTTGGGCCTAAGCTCCTCCCGAGTGAAGTCACTCCATAGGCGATCCCATCCTGAAAGTGTATCTCGCCCGGTCATTACTTGGACGAACATACTCTATTCCTTGGAAAACCCATTCAATGCTATTCAGACTAGCTTGTCATCACTAGACTTATCTCCTACTACAACCAACTCGTCCCTAGCAAGTCGATCTCTAGTGAGGTAGGATACTATGTCTTCACCCTTTTGTATCTTAATGGTCCTTAGCTTCTCTCTGAGAATCAATTTCCTATTCTTTGTAGGATTTTGGTACATATTTACAATTGCATCCCACATTTGCTTCACTATATCCTTCTCTATGATATGCAAAACAATATGGTCTTTGATTCCATCAAGGAAAATCCTCTTAGCTTTGTCATTCTCCTTTGTGTAGGTTGCCAGGTTCTGTGGAGTTATTGGTATGACAATAACATTCTCCGTATACTCCTTCTGTCTATACTCGTCCAATAAAAACAACATTCTGGCTTTCCAAACACAAAAGTTGGAGGCTCTAGATGGAGTACCATTTTTGAATGGATCACATTATGTACTCTGGAAGGTAAGCATTGAAGCTTTTTTAATGGCTCTTGACTTACATGTATGGTTCTTTGTAGTGAATGGAGAGAAGAACAAACCTAATATAGAAGTAAAGGAGGTTATCTTGAAAGGAATAACAAATAAGCAAGTCATTGTGAGACTGCAAAAGAAATACTAGATAAGCTACAATGTATATATGAAGGATAAAATCCAAAAGGCACCAATAAAGAGTGAAGATCATGGTTTTTGAATTAATGAATTAGACCTTGAAGATCCCCTTGCCATAAATGCTCAAGTTGCTGATCATCTAGAGGATGAAGCTGGAGGTAAAGAAAGTACTATTGAGGAGCAACCTTTAGGTAAGCTATTATTCTGTTGTAATTGTAAAAGAATACATCATCTTGGTCTGAATTTTTCAAACATAAGCTTAGAAGACAATATTAATAAAGAAGATTTAGAAGTTGAGAGAACACCCTATGATGTAAAAAGAAAATATCCCATGGAAATTCATTTGAAGAAGATAATGGGTGCATCTCTAGTAGTGATGAAGTAATACTTCATATGTCTATGGAAGGGATTTTACATTAAGAAAAGGAAGAAGACCTTGATGAAGAGATATATTTCAGAAGAATAATAATCATTGCTCTATATGAGATTGAAAAGCTTACAATGAAATACTATAGTAAAAAGGAATTGCTACAAGAATATGAAGATAAGGAACTTGACAATGATGATCTGAGAAAAACTATCGTTATCATAAAGACTAAGTTAGAGGAAACGAAGATAGTTGGAAAAATCTCCTAAAATAGTTGAAAGATAAAGAAAAAGGATGTGAGAGACTAGAAGACGAAATAATGTCCAATATAAAGGAACTAGAAAAGACCAAGGCTCATATGAATATGAATTTGAAGTTCATTAAAGGATCTAAAAAATTAGAAGAAAGTCTAGTAAGTATTCAAAGATCTCCTTTTATCAAGACCAGTCCCAGTTTTGTACGAGAATCAAGCACTAAGAAAGATGGAGGTACGTAATTAATCAACCATGTTGAAGTAGTAAAAGGATCTAACAATAATAAATCTAAAGGAAGCAGTGGACATCAACAACAACACGAAAATCTACAATAGAAAATAAAAGTGGATAATAGCCACAAGGAGTAGTAACAATATACTTTTTTTTTTCACTTCTGGTTCACGGATACTCGGGTCATTGGGTAGCCGCTACGTCCAGGGTTGTTCAACGCTGAGTGGACCCCACCCGAAGGGAATCAACACCCCTCAACCTATTTACTGACCTGACCCCAAGAGCTTTCGAGAATTGACCCTGTGACCTCCCGATTGGCGAGGCACTGATTTGACCGATTGAGCTAACTCTTGAGGCTTGAGTAGTAACAATATATATATATATATATATATATATATATATATATATATATATATATATATATATATCTATAGCAACAAAGGAAAGCTCATAACATCAATTTGAATAGTTACAGAGAATGAGTGAAGAACTGACATATATTTTATCCCCCTTAAGGACAAGAACATTGAATAATTAAAAGCTTCCCTTCTTAAAGGCAAAGTACTCCCAAGTATCAAAGCTTTTTCAATGGCTACTATTTTTCGTGCAATAATTTTGAACACAAAGCAATAAATTGTAGATATTATGCAAGAAATCAATATATGTTGAGTAAAACCAACAAGAGGGCATATAATAATTCAATGAATGGATATCTATGCAACAATAGAGGTTATGGTGAGAATGTTGTTAGAAATTACAACTCCTTTGCCCCTTTCTTAGATCAACAATGTAAACTTTGAAACGTAAACTATAACGCGAAACGGGAACTCTAGCCAAAAACCCCCCAAAAAAATGAAAAATAGTGCTAAAAACGAGAAGTGTGTATACTAGAATGATGTTTTCTTTTAGGGTCAATTTTCAACATTTTTAAAAAATGGCAATAAAACCGAATTTTATTGTGCAAAAAAAGTTGTTTTTGAGGAAAAACACACTAATGTTTTTGGTAGAATAACGTTTTTCTTTTTCAAGTATAATTGCAACGTTTTTTAGTAATGGCGATAAAAATAAAATAATGGGATCTAAAACACATTAAAATTCCATTAGTTTTTATCCATGTTGTTAAACATATAATAACATGACACTAAAGATCGCTAAAATTTTAATTGTTTTCAACCATAACATTAAAGATAAAAAAAAAAAAAAATGGAAAATTTTCAACCATAGAATTAAAAAACTCTAAGTTTTCAACCATTATAAACAAATTACATGAATAAATTAATCAAAATGTCATTACTTGTAGATTGAATGAAACATAAATTATATCTCTAAGTTATTGTTACATTGTAGATATTCTAAACAATAAAAATAATCATAATGAAAATGTATAATTCAACAAACATAAAAATGACTTATAACTTCATTTAACACCATATGGGAATATTTTTTTCTTTCTTTCTTCAAGATGCGATGCAAACATTAGTTATATACTGTTTTAAACAATTATTCAAAATCGCTCATATTTTCTTGCACACTATCATAATTCACATCTTTAGATGAATGACTAGATGTAGATGAAGATGTTCCATATTCTTCTCTTTCATCAACTAGTGCCCCATCTGAGTCTACATACATGCCCACCATTTTAGGTTTCAAAACTCTTTTGGATCTACAACAAGTTTCAACATACTCCCATCTCAACATTGTTCCTTCTGGTAACAACCTTTCAGAATATTTATCGTCTTGAAGCGAAGAGTTTCTCTCTTTGATAAATTGAAGTCATAAACAAGTATGTCAACATCCTCCAATTTTAAGAGGTCTGTGTGGCGACGATTTATATTTGTACCTTTTCTTTTTCTCTTTCTGCCAATTTTTTTATCACCTACCATCTCTGGCTTATACACACCATTGAATGAGTGTGTATTTGTGGCATACCAATGTACTTAAACACCTGCAACATCTTCATTTTCTATAATGACCTTTATAACCTTAGCAACCCAGAATGGATAGCCATTGGGATCTCCATCTGCTAGCATTGCGATCATGCAACCCTCCTTAATACCCTGTAATGAACCCTTGTAAAGGTCTTCCATGGCTTCACATTGTGCATGAAATCTTCTGGAACCAATATACATTTCTCTTTTCTCTCTCTGTGAATAATTAATAATACCTTGAGATTGTTGCTATTTAACAATGTTTCTTTCCTCATGTTCATTTGACACATTTGTGGCCAAATAAATGGATTTTTCAAAGGTATATCTTCATTTGTTGTTCTTGAAATGATATCACTTTGATTATTGAAAAAAGACTCCCACCAAACTGAATCAACAATATCAAAGTACTCATATGTATATCTAATAATTTTTTTAATTTCTTCTAGGCAATCAAAATAATTTATATCTCTATTTTGCCTGCGTGCATTATGAATTTCAGCAACTGATTGTAATAACAATATATTTGACGCAAATATTGGATGATCTGGAATGAACTTCAAAAATACCAAACCTGATGACGACGTCCATTCTACAGTAGTTGAATACTTCTTGCCCCATCTTAGTTTTTTCCCATCAATTTTTTTGATATGAAATTGATGTTGGAAGCTAATGTCATTAAGTTTTTCAATGCATTTCTCCTCACCATGCCATCCCAAAATAAACCTTCGCATGTCAACAGTTTCTTCCAACACATCAAAAGTAGGCTTTGGCATGTATGATTTCTTAATACATTCAATTAATGATGGCAAGCTCCCAATTTCCTTCCTCCTTAATATGACTGAAAAATGACCGAACATCTGATCAATATGGTCATCACTGTGCCCAACAAGAAGTAAATCGACCTTTACCTTCTTAAAAATTCTCAATTCAACAAGCATGTTTAGATATCCAAAAATAATCTGATTTTTGTTTTCACGACAAGCGTTGTCCAATTGTAGATACAAAACCTCAGGAAGATTACTAGACCAATGAAAAAGCACATCATGAATTATGGTTATTGTCAGATTTTCATCATTATGAATATTTGGAGCTGTGAAGTATACCCTTGGCAACATTTTCCCATTGAAGACCATACAACCGACCAAGTGACATTGAATAAAATTTTCCTCTTGTAAATTTTTGGGTGTGCAAACAAAATGTGGTAGAAGTGTTTTCTTCTAGTCCATACCATCAATTATCACACCCAAATATTTATTTGGATTATCATAACACTTTTTTCGATGCTTGTACAAATTTTTCCTTTCACTTGTTTGTTGTTCGTGATGCTCTTGAAGTGCTTGGACAATGGAATCTACACAAGGTAAAAGAAAGTCATTAAGAAATATATTTTCATAGTTGATGACTATACAATTTTAAAAGTTAAAGTTATGAATGCTAACCTCTTTCTGACCCTCCACATTTATCCCTTATTGTTTTAAGAGAAACACATGTACTGCAAATCTCCATCCTTGTCTTCTTAGGAATATATACATTGTTGAATTCTTTCCTCCATATCTTCACAAAGCATTGATATGTAATAAATTGACCATGTCCTTCAGTGCCTTCTGCATATTATTTGTATAAGTTGTAAATTTATCGTCTTGAGAAATTATCTGGAGTATGTATTGTCTCTCTATTTGGCATACACTCTCCATGCTTTGAAAATAAACTTTCATCCATGACATTGCAGTGTTTGATAATGGCCCAAACTGTCGTTTATGACATATTTCTGAATAAAATATGGGATCCTTTTCCAAATTTTCTTGGATTCTTGACAGACGAAAATTACCCATTGAATGAAACATTTTGAAATACTTTCTACAGATAAATAAAGGGCCAATATGATACTCATAACTTGACAATGTCGATTGTATGCAACCCACTAAATATGAATTTTGCATGCTTTTATTCATTGACAAATATCTTTTCCTTTTCTCTAATGCAAACTTGAAATCCATCTGTTTCAAGCAATCTTTTTGACAACATTCACTTGAAATGAGAGCACTGATAGAACTTCTTCTCGTCAGATATTCTGCTCTACCTCTTGTATAACTAGAACATCTTGGATTGATACGAAAAGCTCTGCTCCTACTCCTCGATACAATATTTCCTGGCAACATCTCCATCATTGGATTATCATTTGTATAAGCATTTTCATCATCATTATGAGGAATGTTATCCTCACTATAATCATCTATGCTTTTGAAACACTGACTTGGAGGATATTCTTCATCTTGCCCTTCTTTAGTACTATCGTCACAGTCCTTAGAATTAGGACTAAATGGAAAATTTGACTCGATGTTCATTGGCTATTCTTCATCATGTGCATTGTCAGTGTTGTTCTCATAGTCCATAGGATTATGACTAAGTTGAAAATGTGACTCTTTAATTACTGAAAATTCTTCATCCTTCCCTTCGTCACTGATGCTCTCATAGTCCTTAGGATTAGGACGAAGTGTTTCATGCTATCCTTCGTCACTACTGCTCTCATAGTCCTTAGGATTAGGACTAGGTGGAAAATGTGACTATCAATTTATTGGAAATTCTTCATCTTGGCCTTCATCACTGCCGCTCTCATAGTCCATGGGATTAGGACTAAGTGGAAACCATGGCTCTCTATTCATTTGAAATTCTTCATCATGCATTTCATCACTAATGCTCTCATAGTCCATAGGATTAGGACTAAGTGGAAACCATGACACTCTATTCATTTGAAATTCTTCATCATGCTCTTCATCATTGCTGCTCTCATATTCCATAGGATTAGGACTAAGTGGACACAGTGACACTCTATCTTATTTGGAATTCTTCATCATGCTCTTCATCACTTCTTCTCTCATAGTCCATAGAATAAGGACTAAGTGGAAATCACGACTCTTTATTTATTTGAAAATCTTCATCATGCTCTTCATCACTGCTGCTCTCATAGTCCATAAGATTATGATTAAGTGGAAACCGTGACTGTTTTTTTATTTGAAATTCTTCATCTTGTCTTTCACCAGTGCTGCTCTCATTGTCCTTAGGATTGAGACTAATTGGAATATCTGACTCTCTATTCATAGTGGAAGAATATCCGTTATATTCATTAATATGAATAGAGTTGTTACGTGACGAAGATGTTTATGCTTCACAAAGCGAAACTTCACTACCAAAAGAATCCATGTCTCTCAAACAGAAAATGTTGAATGATACAAATGCACTCTCTCATAATCATAATATATAGCTTAAAGAATGAGAATTTCCCTCCAAAGTTTCCCTCTAAAAATTTTCGCTGAAATTTTTCACTTCAAAAATTTCATTTCATGTATTTTCTTCTACAATTTATTGAAAAATTTTAACTAAACTTTTCCTATGAAATTAATCTTTTAAACAAAATCTTTAAATTAAAATTGTAAACTAAATCTTTTTCCTAAATTATTTTTTTACTTCAACTATATAGCATTTTCTAGACAATTGAATGTTTCTTGTAATTTTTATTATATTTTCTATCACACATTAAAAATTAATTGCTATATCACCATAAAACGATTTATATGTTAAGTTTTTATAAAAAAAAGGAATACCACATTCACCATGCGGTAAAACAATTATGCAATGTTCGATTTATCATAATTTATTATATCACCATAACAAAATTTATATGTTAAAGTATTTATAAAAACAAATTAATACCACATTCACTGTGCGGTAAAACAATTCCATAATGTTCGCTATATCAAAATTTAGTATATCTCCATAACATGATTTATTTGTTAAAGCTTTTATTAAAACAAACAAATTTCATATTAACCGTGTGGTAAAAACAATAATTTCCATTATATCATAAATTTTATATCGCTATTTCTCACACCACATCAAGGCTTTTCGAGGTTTGTTAAAAGACTTGGAGCGAATTTGTGGAGCAGCTACATTGTTATCGACAACATATTCAATGGAAAATTATCACATTTGAAAGGTTAGTTTCTCTTTTGTTGTGTGCAAGTTTTAAAATTCAATAGATTTAATGAAATTTGGATTTTTAAAAAAATTAAAAATTTAGATGAGCCAAGTTTACCCGACAGCGTCATGGCAAGCAGAAGGCCATTACTTTCGCAGTGGGTGTGGTGGGTCCGATCATGCTCGTCAGTGGCACCCACCCCCATGACTCAACGGACCCGTGGGGGTGGGGCCCTCCACCCCACCCCCACGGGTCCGTTGGGCCGCGAGGAAGGGGGAAGGGTCGGAGGGGGCTGCAGTCCCCTCTCGCGCCACCCTGGCGGCCCAACAAGCTTGTGCGACATCCGAGGTGGGGCAGAGGGGCAAGGCACCAACCCTTCTGCCCCACCCCCGCGGCCCAACAAGTTGCCGGTGGGTGGAGGCCCGATTCTGAGTGGAGCGAAGGGGTTGCCCGGGGAAGAGGAAGGGCGGGAGGAGGTTGCATTTTTTTAATTTTTATTTTTTTTCTAAATGTTATGTTTTACAAAATTATTTATCATTTATCGTTTTGTTTGTTTATTTAAGCTATTTTTTTTTTTGTAATTTATTGATTAATGTGTATTGTTTTGCGGGAAATTGGCATCAAAGAAGATTTCTATGAATTTTTCTGGACCAAAGATTGCTAAAATTAAAGGTGGATCCTCAAAAAACACTGTTGAACGAACCAAACTTAAGATAATAACTACAAATCTATCAAGTATCTCAAACGATAAAAATAGAATTTCATACTGGAAGAAATCAAAAGAAGTGAAGCTTTAAGAAAATCTATGGTATGTGAAAGATAGAGAAGGCGAAGAGGTGCAGATATATCTATATGTTGATATCCCTAACGATAGTGAAATTTATGAGGTGCTTGGAAAATCCATAGACATTTGTTTGATACCAAACACTGAAGTTGTTTATGTACTTACAAAACCGTCCAAGTCACATGACAAGATTAAATATCAGTTATCATTGTCATTGTATGACACGACAAATGAATCTACAAAGTTGTGTAAAAAAATTATAAATGACATTGCAAAAGATATGGTAAGTATTGTTATTTATATTTGTGTTTTGCGTTATTATAACTGTCTCATTATATTTTTATAACTTAGTTTTTATTGAAATATGATATTTTGTTTCACAGAATTTTGTTGAAAATCATTCAATTATGTTGGCAGGTATTCATTTCATAGAGAAAGATATTATGAATGTTGTCAGCAGTTTCTACTTAGGGTCAGAAGAAGATATGACAAACAAGCAAAAAATAGTAATTCATGATGCTACAAAACTATATCCAAGGGATCAAAAAAAAATGTCTTTAGTGGATAAATCTAGCAAAGGTAGATAGGTTACTTTTGAATATGAGGAAGTTGAAACCGATGCTGAAGAATATGTTGCCATTATTGAGGATGACATTAGATCTGATGTTAGAAAGGAGAAGAGCCATAAAAGACCAAAAGTAACAATGTCCAGGAATGCCTCTGTTCTAGTTAATGATGAAAATGTTAAGAGGAAGAAAATAAAAGTTGAACATTCTCAAGTAGTCATTGCCAACAGTGAAGTTCATAGTGAAAATTCAAAAGAAATTAGGGAAATCATTACACCAGGGGCTGATTTAGAGGATGAAATTATTAAAACAAAACAAAATGCTATTCGACAAAACTTGACAAAGACAAACTTAATTGAGGGTGGTCGTACCTTTCAGCATAATGTGAGACAAATATATAAGCCAAGTGAAAGACAATTTAAATATAAAATCAGAAAGCCACACCACCTGCATATTCACAACTTGAAGACATTGATGAGGTACAATGCATATGCTCGTTTGGTTAATTATGTGCTTCTTATTGATCCAGTTCAAGTTCTCAATAGAGAAGCATTTGATAAGTCAAAATATTTTGAATACAATTATTATGTGCTTGGGGGGAACCATTATGTAGAAGCTCAAAGGCAATTGATGGAAGAATATCCCAATAACCCACGTTTTAAAACAATGAAATGTATCATTTATGCTGGTTTATCAAATAGAGAAACAAAATTATTGGCATGGGATCATAATTCAGATAATGAATATAGAATGTCTATGAGTTTCATCGAAATGGTTAAATTTATTCATAATGAATTTGAAGAAAAATGTGGTGGGGATAAGATAAATGTTACTATAGAATTCCGAAAGGAACGTTGAATGAAAATAAGCTATCAAATTGAGGAAAAAATCAGTTCAAAAGGCTACAGAGTAAATACTGATATATTGAGAGGTATTGATAACATTTTCTAGTTGACATTTAGAACTTGAGAGATATGGGAATTGATTAATGAGATTTTTAACATGTGGGAGAACATTGGCATTAAAATCCAGAATGTCAAAAGGTTTAAACCATTGATATGTAGCAACAATAAATCAGGTCCTGAAATGAAGCAGCTTCTAGAGGATATGAGTGTCACACCTTGGAGAGCATTGCAATGAGTGAATGATGAAAAACTTGTGAAAGCATTATTATCTCGTATGAAGTTAGAGGAACTATCATTGAAGGAAATGTCTGAGGAATTTCAAAATTAATTTTGTTGAGTTATTTTTACTTATTTCTATATTACAATTTTCTTTTAAATATAACATATTGTTCTTGCTAGTATTTATTATACATATCATTATATTAACTTTTTTTACTTTATCTATTTGGTCACAAAGTTTACATGAAAATACAAGAGCAAATGGTTAAATTGTTGAATGAATATAGTTGAGATGATGTTGTACACAACTATCTAGATTCAAGTTCTCCATTAACACTAAAAGATTTTCATCTTGCATTTAAAAATGCATGTTGATTTATACATTCATTTTTTTCATTTGTATACTATTTTTATTTTATAACTTATACATATATTTGTTTATTTTATTAAAGATGATGAATGATGCAAATAGAGAACCATATAGTTTCAGAACCTTTATTGAAAAAATTAAGATCGAAAAACTGAGAAAGAAGTGCCTTAAGAATGTTGAACTTGATCCAACTCTTATTAATTTCATTTGGAATGGGCTTGACGCTATTCAATATCAAGTAATGCAAGGTGACTGTGAAGACATTATTAAACTCATACCTAAAAGGGATTATTCCCTAGTTATTGTAGATATTCCCCATGGTTTCAATATTCCAAACATTGACTATGATAGTGACCCTTATACTTATCAAGCTCTTAGTAAAGTGGTTGCAAGATCTGTAGAATTACATCATCACCATTATAGAGATTTGTAACATTATATTTAGACACACAATTGGAAATGTTAATGTCAAGCTTCAAGAGGAAAACAAACTCATGGATGCAGCTTACGTGGTAAGACGTTAAAAATGTATGTTTGATTAATGTGAAAAAATTCATTTATGTACAAGTTAATTGAACTTTTACTATTTCGTGTTACAGGAAAAAGTCAAATCTTATTAACCATGAAGATCAACCAATTATAAATGATTGTGAGTTCATCCATATTGATAGTTGGGCAAAAGCTGATAGTTATATGTATATGTTTTTTAATCGGGTAGATGGAAGAGTCATAGCTAAGTACTAATTTATGATGTTGTTGTGAAAAACTAACATATGAAGATAAAAAAGCAAAATGAAAGTTAACATTTATCAAAATAGTCATTGATTAACTATTTTATAGACTTATGTTCAAATGAAGGAGATTGGGTTTTGGATTTATTTTCTGGCTCAGGTAAGTTTTATTATATAGAATTGAATTTCAATATCTCATTTCTTAATTTATATGTCATTATACTAATTTACTTCATTATTTATTTTGTGCTTGATAATTAGGTAAAACACTAGCATGTTGCCTACAAAAAGGAAGAAATTGCATTGCCATTGAAAAAGATTCAGTACAGTGCAAATTTATTCATCAAAAAAATTAATGCTCTTAAATTTCTCCCAGATGCAATGCAAGAAATTGGGTTGAAGAAAGGGGATTTTAGTGAATCACATGTGGTAAAAAAGGCAAAGGAACTTCAACCACCATTACATGGAATGATTGGAAAGGCATACATTGGGAGATTCACAAACATCAAAGATCCATTAGAGGAGGAAAATAAGCAAAATGAAGCAAAAAATATTGTGGAAGAAGACGATGATGAAACTCTAGAGGATGAAGAGTTTGGATTACGTGATATTGTTGATTAAATTTAAGTTATGCTTGGAAATCAAGCTCATTTTTTGTAACTATTAATTAGTTATACTTGTAATGTTTTGACTTTGACATTTTATGAGAAGAATAAGTATTCAATTAATGTTGTTATGTGTTAAATATTTGTATTATGTGATTTTCACTTTAATTTTTATATGAATCATTGTTTTTTGAAAAAATAGTGATTATTATTATTTTTGACATGAAATTCACAAAAAAAATATTATTTAACCATTATTTGTTAAAATTTTCCTATAAAAAATTGTGATTTTGACATGTCATTTCTACCAAAAAATTATCAAAATGTGTAATTTTTGAGTTATATTTATGTTCAAAATGGTTATTTTTATGTCAATTGCTAAATTTTTTTGTTTTTTAGAGACAATTATTTGATGCGCAATTAAAAATTAATTAACGATATATAAATATGTAGAATATCGAAACTTTAAAATATCGGTTTTCTTTTTTAACTATGCAAAAAATAAAAACCTCACTAAAAAAAAAAGGAAGACAAGAAAATATGAAGAAAAAGAACACTTAAAAAATTGTTAAATTTAGAAAATAATTATTCACATTTAATACATTAAAAATTTAAAGTAAAAAAATAGGTTTTTAAAAAAAAGGCCTAATGCGGAATCAACGCTTTTTAAAATCAACATTTAAATCACTAACATTCTAAAAACTAATGTACATAAAGAAATTTCAAGTGTCAAAAACTATGCTAAAAAAATAGGTGTATTCTGCATCACCACTTTTCAAAATCGGTTGACTTTTTTGCTAGCTCAATGAAATGGGTAATTGTATCAGTTCACGTTTCAAAGTTTACATTTTTTATCTTTTTGAGTGCTATAATTGTAACAATTATGAGCACAAATACGCTGAGTGTAGATATAAGGACAAAATACCTCCCTCTTAAAATGAAAAAACAAAATAATGAACTCAAACATTTCATGAAAAGAGACATAAAAGGTAGAATAATATGGATTTGTACTTTGTGCTCAAATTCAAGGAAGCCAACACGATATTGAGTATGGAAATAAGAAAAGTGCAAACAAAGGAAGCATGGTATTTGCAAAAATGAATCAATCGAGATATGATTTCTCTCATCATGCAAATCATAGTGAAGGAAAAGAAATGTGTAACACCCCACCCCACATTTACTTGATTTTACAAGCTCACTTGAGTAAACATGAGATGAAAGTTACTATGCATGACCCAACATCTAATTTCTAGTTATGGAAGTGGGGTCCACTGTCTTGAAAATGTACTTTGAGCTCCCAGGGACACTTGATCACCCAGATGTCAGACAACATCCACAAATGATCTTTCCTTGAGCTGGAAATTTATTTTTACCAAGATTTACAACCTAAAAACATGCATTCCAAGCGGTCCATGCGGCCATAAAGGCTCCAACTGCACGCACAAGCCATCCTCTGTGCAACTACAACCAAAATTCCTTAGTTCTATGCCTGTGACCGTGGATTTAGTGCCACATTTTCAGGGCTAGCATGCAGACCACTGCCCAGAACTCTCCAGAAACTTAAGCTTAAATCCTACCCAAACATGCCAAAAACATGATAAACATTTAGACAAACATATGGTAAACATGGTAGCTACAAGTCGTGAATGCATATCTGATCATTGCCTTATTAATTTCATCAGAGAATCATCAAGAATGTTCACTTCCCTCTCAAGCCAACTGCAACAACACTTGTTAGCTCATGCATTCAAATATATAACCAAGACCCTGCCAAACCATGAAATCTAACCATAACAAGAACACATCATTTAACCATGTCTATAACCAACATTTAACTAGAATGAAGCCATAAAAACCATTCATAAAACCAACAAAATAACCAATACATATGCTCATTGATCCCAATAAGAAATCATACATAATAACATATGCATAAAACCAACTAAGTCAGTGACTTCCATGTACCGCTCGATCATAGATTCAGTTGAACCAAATATTTCTTTCAACCAATCACCCCTGTTTCATATTCCAAGCATCAATGTGGGATCACATGGGATAAAACAAAATCAACTAGAGATTTTATAGGCCAAACCACCTCAACCCTCAACCACAATGATTTCACTTAAACTGGTCTAGAAATCACCAAAACCAAACAAGTTTGGATGCCTTAGACTTTTTTAACTATACCCAAAGGAATTTTTCCGTCTCCACCCACTTGTCAAGAGTTCCAAGAGAAAACCATCTCCACCTTCAACCCTTGGGAATTTTCTGAGACCACCTCAACAAGGATCCAAAATCTACTGACAATCCAAATCTTAACCCAAAACAGATGACCCACTACATCATGACTGTCTTGAAAATGGCGAAGGCAAGACTATACATCACTATCAATCTAGGAAGATACCATGCCAACAGAAACAAACATAAACAATAAACCAATGCATAGACCATGCATCACATCCCAACATGCTAAGTCACACATGCACCCTGTTATCTAGAAATCCACAACTATTCTCTACCCTTACTTAATGCTGTCCAAACTTCCTTTCCTAGCTTTCTTGCTCTCTTGCTTGTTCTTTCTCTTGCTTATGTCAAAGATGACCTCTTGTTGTTATAGTCTTCTCTTGTGTGTTGTAGCTTTTCCCTCTTTCTTCCTCTCTTTTCTCCCAAAAGAAAATCTTAGAATGATATCTGTCTAATTTGTTTTTTCCCTTTTCCTTAATTTTCCCTTGCATGTATATTTTTGTCTCTTCATATTCCTTTTCTCCTATTTTTCTTTATTCCTTGAATTAATTTCCTTTTTCCTTTTCCAATGCGAATGCCAATTCCAATTTCCATAACCAATAAATAATTTACCACAAGTGATACCCAATGTGATGTTTTGAGTTGTGTTTATAAAGTTCCATAAGCAGTGTGTTTCTTTTGTCATAAGTGTTACAATAACAACTGCTGAAAAATGACAAACATCAACTTATTGGAGATTTATAAACACAACTCGATATATATATATATATATAATATATAATATATATATATATTATATATATATATATATATATATATATATGCACATTTGGTTCAACCAACAAATAAACATACTGTTTATGGAGCTTTATAAACACTACTCGATACAATATTTACAATAGTATACACATTTGCTTCAAGCAAAAAATAAAAGGATATGATGTCGCATCCACAATAAGGGAGTCTAGAGGATCACACCTCCACCCTCAAAAACAATACCAGGGATTCACTTCCTTCCTAGGAAGTCCATAATCCACTACTAAAATCAAAGCCTGCTTGCAATGCCCAACGCCACAATCCTTGCGCTACTTTTATCTCAATGAACAGTTACCGACTCATTGTTTTCAGGCACACTCCCAATGCATTTCTAATTCCAATCAATAATTCTAATTACCAAAACAAATTTATCGCCCAACCTTCCCTTCTCTGCTACCTAGTCCCTTGGGCAATCCGTGTTGAAGAATTAAGGGCACTAGTGTGTATTAGGATTCTTCTCCAATTTATAACAATTTGTGAAACACTTTTACAATTATCTTAGCTTGATATTCTTATTATTATTAGTGTGTGTGTTTCATCAAACTACTACGCAAAGTCAAGAACATAAATGTTTGCTTTCTGCCAGGGCCAAAACCTCTCTCTCTTAGAGAGGAAAACCCTTCGGTAAGTTTCTCTTATAGGAGCTTCTTATTGATCAAAGCCAAACCCTAGATAATTGACTAGGATGTCTTCCAAGCACAAGTCAAGTCCTCTCCTCTTTTCTACACTTTGTTCCCAACACATAAACTTCTTTCTTCTGACACTTTTCTCCCCAGCACTTTGTCCTCCTTCTTTGCTGCTTGCTTAGAGATAAACCTTTCTTGAGAGAGATTTATATGAGATGTTCCTCTTCTATACTTAGTGATGTCCTTTTCTCAAGTACACTCCTTCCTTATTTGATCAAATGATATGTTTCTTGATATGTAGGAGCAAACTCGATATGATTGTACAACAACCCTAAATTCTTCACACGTGTGGTAGGGATCATTGTAGTTTAGGGTCCTTTCACCTTCGTTTGAGAGAGAGACTTCTTTGTTTGACTTGGGAGGCCTTATAGGACTAATTTCTAGCCCAACCAATAATAATTATTACACTGTTCTCTAGCTACTGTTATACCCACAAATTTACCCTCCCTTTCTTTGCACATATGACTGTTTCTAGCCCTAGAAACAATCCTAAACCTTCACTTTATCTTCTCCTTTCTTCATTGCACTTAGGAGGCCATTTAGAATTTTCTTTTCCTCTTTCTTCTCGGCTTCTATCCTTCACTGATTTCAAAGATGCTTGGTGGACGTTGAGAGGGAGTGGACAACCTCTAATTACAAAGGACTGACCCTACTTTAGGCCTACTTGAGGCTGAATTGCTGTCTTTAGGCCGACATGAACTTTCTTCATCGTTTTGCTTCACTTGGAGGACATTGATGCATGGAGAGGACTTGCATTTGTCTTGGAGGTATTCATTTTACCTTATATATGCCCTCTAAGGGTCTTACATAAATACATTGACCTTTTGACTTCCTAGAAGCACTTAAACATGTTACCTACTTCAATACACAAGAAACTCATTGCCAAATAATATAAATATAATTTCTCTTTTATTGAATAAACACAAATGTCAAAATTACATTTATGAAGACTAAACCTAGTTAAGTTTCTCTCAACACTCCCTCTTAACTAGGGAGGTATTCATACAACATTGCGAGGTGTTTGGCTATGTTGCAATCTTGAAGAATTCACATAAGAGAAACCGGATTTGTAATGCATCTATTATAGCATCATAATAACCAACATTGTTTCCACAACAAGGCCTTGAATGACAACTCTATCTCTCAATAGATCATAACACAATGTTGGCGAGACCAATGAATTATAGACACCTTAGTCATTGTCTCTCAAGGTACATACCCACCCGGGTGTTCACTGAGTATGACCTTTTAGGACTATTATTATCTTAGGTTCCCAACCCTTAAAGAATATCAATCCTCTTGCCTACTCTTGTCTTGGATTCCCTACACATCCTAAAAGAGTATTAGATGCCAGATGATTACCCAATCCTCCCATTCTTTCTTCCCAATTGAAGACAAGAATGTTGTGTTTATCACTTCCTCTCAATTGAGGAAGACATGCCCAATTATCCTCTAACAAGGTACTTGTCCAAGTTCCTTTGTAATTGGGAACTTGTTATAACTCCCTCTTAGCTAGGGACTTGTCCATTCATCAACAACTTCTTCTTTGTGGGTCCTCCAGCTGCTTGATCTCCTTCCTTCCTTTGATGTCATGAAGTCTTTGTTCGAACTTCTTCTTGGTAGGGCACCATCCATCAATCACTTTCATTCCTTCTTTGTCATGTCATTTCTTCCTTCGTGGAAAGTGGCCTTCTTGTCACATATTAGGTTCTCTTGTCATTTGATTATTCCTTGTCATCTTGTTTATGCTTCAGACTACTCTTCACATGGATGCTTCTTTGTACTTGCTTGTTCCCATGCTTTGATCTAGTAGTCCTTCATGACTTCACCCTGATATTGCTTCAACATTAAATGATGCTTTTGCTAGATGGATTCTTCATCATGAAATCTTTGTAGAGTAGAATCAGTTGTCTGCGCCTTTCATACCTACAACGTCTTCATAGGTGTCAAGGGTCCTTTGTTCTTTTCCTTTCCTAGTCAGAGTTGTCTTGCCTTCTTTCGGGAGATGTCTTCAATGGATATTTGTCAGATATTGATTCTTTGTGATCATGGTGTTCTTCACATTCTTGATCTCTTTCTTCACTTGCTTATTCCTGGATAGATTGGGCAACCTCTTTCTACTTGTTATGAGAACACTTCTTGATTGATTTCTTCTATGACTAATCAACATTTCTTCTTTACTTTCTTCTTATTCAACAATATTATACTTCTTATGTGAGTATTTTCTTTTGTTGTCCTTCATTGTATTGTAGTACATGCCTTTGAGCATGTCATTGGCGAAAGAGATTTTTTCCTACTTGATCATGTTATAGAACTATTCCCATGACTCAATAATATACAAATGATAACATGACTAAACTTTGATGTATACATGCCTCATCTTGATTCTCCTTTGATCATCTTAGCTTCATTTGGTTGTCCTTGGTGTGACCTCTCTTGCTTCATCTTAGCTTGCCTACATGTCATCCTTTTCTTGAATCCCATGAATGGGATTCCCAATGAGACATCTGCTTTTGTTTATGAATCTTCTTTTGAAGACTCCATCATAGGATCTTGAAGACCCCTACCCTGCAAATGTTTCTTTCCTTTTGATGATGGAGGTCTTCTAATATTCTTAATCATTTTTCAATTTTATTTCATTGTGGATGAGGTCCTATTCTAGGTATGCTCCTTCTACATGAATATATTGAGCTATATCTACCATGCTCCTATATTCTAGAAGATATTTCTAACCATGCATTTAGTTCTATTTATAAATTCTCCTTCTACATGAGTATTTCTAACTCTATGTACATCATGCTTCTAGATTCTAGATGTTTCTAGCCATGCAATTTTATTCTATTCCTATGTGCTCCTATACTACTTAAAACTTTGAAAGAAGACTTTAAGTAAAGAAGTAGACTTAGTCATAGTAGAAATCCGGCGGATCTTCCTTATTTTGCTTCTTGTCTTCTTCTTTCATTTCTTGAGTCACATGAGCTTCTTCCATTTTTCTTTTGTTTGTTGTTGTCCTTCTTTAGTTTAGGACAATTCCTCTTGTAGTGTCCATATTATTGACATCCATAGCATTGGATTTTGGACATATATTTGTTGTTTGTTCTTCATGGACCAAATTTTCCCTTTCTCTTGGCCATGGTAGCAAATGCTTTCTCCTTTGATCCCGCATCCTCTTTTTCTTTGAGTCTTGTTTCCTCTATCTTGCAAAGAGACAACATTTCACTTTGTGGGGTGGCTTCCTTCTTGGCATATATGCTTGAATTGAATTTCCCCAATCCTTAGGTAGAGAATTGAGTATTACGGTTGTCATTTCTATGTCAGACATGACTTCCCCTAGCTCTTGAAGTTGATCCCTTATCTCAGATATCTTCATGAAGTAGGGAGCTATTACTTCCTTTGATATCTTCATCTTGTACAATTCATTTTATAGAGATATCACTTCTCCACCTGTTCTTACCTAGAATAACTCTACTAGTTTATCATATATTTCTTTTGATGTTTCAAGTTTGGAGACATAAGTAATGAGAGAATATTTGATGGATTCTATTAGAATCCTTTGAGCTCTTGTCTCATCCTTATTATACTTTGCTAAGGCTTGAGTTTTTTCCTTAGCAGGAATAGTAACATTCCCTTTGATGTGTTGTAGGAGTTCTTTCTCCTTGAGAAATAAATCAATCCTCTTCTTCCATGTAAGAAAGTTATTGGTCCCTACCAATTTGTTGCTTTCCTTGCAAAAAGACATTGATGTATATTTAGAAGGGGACACATAATTAGTTGATAGATTTTGAGGTGTAGTAGACTTGATTTCTCCTTGAAGACTTGATGGATTTCCTTTCTGAGATATTGATGTCCTTCAAGTTGTTCTCTCCAAGTGGACTTGAATTTCTGATGAGTTACTTGATGTAGGTATTGGTTTGATTTTCTCTTCTTGTAGGTGCCTTTATGTAAGGCTCTCCTTCTTGCTTTGTAGTCTTCCTTGATGAATGATAGATGGTAGAACTTCTTGTTCTTTAATGTGATTGAGACTTCTTGGCTTGATTCTTCAACTTTTGTAGATTTCCTTACTTGATGAGTGTTCTTGAGATGCCCTTTCCTTGATGTGTCACCTTAGTTTTGATACCATGTTGAAGAATCAAAGGAATTATTGTGTATTAGGATTCTTCTCTAGTTGATAAAAAATTTTGAAGCACTTTTACAACTATATTAGCTTGATCTTCTTATTATTATTAGTGTGTGTTTTATCAAACTGCTACCGAAAACATAAAGACAAGAACACAAATGTTGGCTCTCTGCCAGGGCCAAAACCTATCTCTCTTAGAGAGGAAAAGCTTTTGGTAAGTTTCTCTTATTGGAGCTTCTTATTAATCAATGCCAAACCCTAGATCCTTGAATAGGATGTCCTTCAATCACAAGTCAAGTCCTCTCCTCTTTTTTGCACTTTGTTCTCGACACATAGACTTCCTTCTTCTGACACTTTTCTCCCCAACACTTAGTCATCTGCCTTTGCTACTTGTCTAGAGACAGACCTTTCTTGAGGGAGAGTTATATGAGATGTTCCTCTTTTATACTTAGTGATGTCATTTTCTCAATTAGAATCCTTCCTTATTTGACCAAACGAAATGTTTCTTGAGATGTAGGAGCATACTTGATATGACTATACAACAACCCTAAATTCTCCGCATGTGTGAGAGGGATCCTTATAGTTTAGGGTCCTTTCACCTTTGTTTGAGAGAGAGACTTATTTGCTTGACTTGGGAAGCCTTGTAGGCCTAATTTATAGCCCAACCAATAATGATTCTTGGACTGTTCTATAGCTATTGTTATACCCGCAGATTTACCCTCCCTTTCTTCACATGTGTGACTGTTTCTAGCCTTAGAAACAATCCTACACCTTCACTTTATCTTCTCCTTTCTTCGCTGTAGTTAGGAGACCCTTTAGACTTGCCTTTTCCTCTCTCTTCTCAGATTCTATCCTTCGCTGATTTCAGAGATGCTTGGTGGACGTTGAGAGGGAGTGGACAATCTCTATATATAGAGGACTGTCCCTCCTTTAGGCCGACTTGAGGCTGAATTGCTGTCTTTAGGCCGACATGAACTTTCTTCATCGTTTTGGTTCTTTGGAGGACGTTGTTGCATGGAGAGGACTTGCACTTGTCTTGGAGGTATTCCTTTGAACTTATACATAGTGTAACATGCCCTCTAAGGGTCTTACATAAATACATTGACCTTTTGACTTCCTAGAATAACTTAAACATGTGCTTGACCTACTTTAATGAGCAAGAAAATCATTGCTAAATAATATAAAAAAATTTCTCTTTTCTTGAATAAATACAAATGTCAAAATTACATTTATAAAGACCAAACCTAGTTACATTTCCTTCAACAATCCGGTCACCCCCTTCTGTGCAATCACTCACCTTCCAAGTTCCCCATCATCCCCTTCTTTGCTTCCTAGTCCCTTGGGCGATCCATCCCTTGGCAAGGTTTCCTTACATTAGAAGGTCCAAAAACCAAGGAATACCCCAACCTAAAAACCATCATTACCAGTCATAGCATGCTTATGGCAATCAATGCACTATTAGGTACCAATGCCCCACAATGAACCTACTCCTTAACTGCTTTACCAACATAATATTACATGTTCCTATTCCTTTTGCTACTGCTGCTAATTATCTTGCAGCTAGTTCCAATCACCCAAACCTGACATTTCCATAACCAAGTGCATAATTTACATTAGACTCAAAAGGAATTGTAATAAATTAAAATCATACCTCATTAATAGCTCATAAATATGATGACATTTGCAATTCTGTTTGATTCCTGTCACAACAAGCCAAATTAGCTCCTTGATCAAATCATCATATATAAAGATATCACATTCGGTTAGATCAAAACTGAACCATCATAAATCAAAATATGTTCATAAATTTGGAATAAAAAATTGAATAAAATAATGATACTTATATTTAGATTGTTCTTTGCTTCTGCTTTTGTTCTTTGTCCTTTCCATAAACACACTGGATTGGTTGCCAAACCTGAAAAGAACCCAATTCCTTCTCTTCTCTTTGACCATGTACACACACTGGATCGATTTAAAAACTTGACAAGCACCCACTGATATATCTTCTATTCTCTTCCAAAGAAACAAGGGAATCTAGAGACTACACCACCTCCTCCCTCAATATCAACAACAAGGGAATCTGGAGAATATACTGCCTCCTCCCTCAATATCAACAACAAGGGAATTCAGAAAATCCCATACTTGCTTGTCCTAACATCTTATACAACACATACACCTACACATGGTGTACCACAACACTTTCACATATACACATGTTACGACACCACAAGCATGATACAATACAACACATACACAACACAACATGTACAAAATGTACATAATTGTAGTACTGCACATCTAGAGACCACACTGTCTCTACCAGGATACCTTTCCTATTAAGTCTTTCCCACACCTTACTCTGTGCACCAAAACCTAAATCCTGGATCTGTGGCTCTTTCCACTTATCAATGCATGTCCTAGCATGTTGCAGATTACATTGTTTTCATTTTGCTGATGTATCCTTCAACATTCCCTGTTCATAGCATAAACATGAGAATAATTATAAACACATAGTATCAAAATCATATCCACATAATATTAAAATCATAGATATCCCAAGGCTACTCTGCCCACTTGATTCCTCATAAAATAGGAACATTTTCATGCCATCCACCTTTATAAAACAATCATTCTTCCCCAAGAATGATCCATGACGACCTTGTCAGACAATGGCACGCACGCACACACACACATACATTATCATAATCATGATCACAACACAATTACCAATGTTCATAAGGTCAAGGTTAAGAGAACTTCTTTTATCCGTGAAAAACATGCACACCATTGAGAACAATAGTTTCCAACATAGCCAATTTACTTTACCTTACCTGTTACCTTTCTCATGAATCTCCTACCACTGTCCATTTATCCATATGGACCCAACAAACCCAATTGGATGTCATATTCTTACCTTCATCTACCATTTATTCATGTGTCGGGCTTCATTCGGGTCTTTTGCTGTCTATTGGGTTCCACTCAGCTCTCCCCGATCTCTATTATTTTTCCTCTTTCTCCAACCAATTTCCAAGACCCTCAAAACATAAAAGGAAAGAATAAGAAGACGATTAAAAAACATAGAAATCCAGACAAAAATGCAACACCATAAACAAAGTGGCATGACCATGCACCAGCCATAGTCAAAATCATAAATCAAGCACAAATAAATCATGAAACACCGAAGGAACAAAACTTTCAATAAACACCTTGACTTAATCCCCATGAGTTCTTAATGCTTCCAAGGGTTCATGAATAAATGCTCAGTCCAAGCCTTCTTCAATATTTCATGGTAGTCTATTTTTCCATGCAATTCCTTGCACCACACTACCATAAATACACAATTGTTAGTGCATTAATAAATAAAACAATATACCAGTTGCATTACCTTAATGTACCAAGCATGCTACCCTACAATTGAACACATGCACATATCATTTTTCAAGGTATTCTGATTCCCTTGAAGAATTCAGTTGTAATTAGAAACCAACTATTATGGACAAATCTGATCAACCATCTTCCATGTAGCTTCCTCAGACCCAATGTACTTCCATGCACTTCAACTTGTTCTATTGCTTAGTTATGGAGCATGATATTACTCTGCTACAAGATGCATTGAGGCTCTCACTGGAACTCTCCCTCTATTTCCACCTTCCATCTCAATTATGGATTCTTGATGATCGACCTGCTTGTTATCAATTATTGCATAGATCTGGGGAATGCTATGACCTACATCCTCAACTGTATGCACCTCTTGTGCATTGTAGATCCGAGGCCTAACATCTTGATACGATGGATGATCCCTCATACGATAATATCCATCACAAGTCCAACACTTCAATGGTTTTTATTCTGCCGCTCTCTTCGCTGAGACCCCTGACCTCTCTCAGCTGCATTGAACCTCTTATGAGGTGCCACATTTTTCTTGTCGCCTGCATCTTGAGATCTTCCTCACTTATTGAACACTTTTCCTATAGTATTCTCATTACCCTTCCATTCATGCTTGAACTTTGACTGTTCATAACAATGCTTTAACTTTCTAATGGCTTCCTCCAAAGAACGAGGCTCATCAAACTCAATTTGATCTTTCAATGACAATGGCGATTCACTGATGAACCTTTGGACCTTTGCTTTCTTATCCTTGAGATATGGCACATATCTCAATAGCTCCAGAAATATGGTTGTATGCTCTTCATCCGTCATTAAACCTATCTTGAACTCGTAGAATTCCTTGGCCTTTCCATCATAGTATCTCTTATACAGCTACTTCTTGAAGAGTCGTTCAAATTCTTCCCAAGTTAGTTCCTCTTCTTTGATACCTCTAACATGCCTAACATCTTCCCACTATATATGTGCTTTTTCCTTGAGATTAAAGGTAGCTATCTTGGCTTTCATGTACTCAGAGTAATCATTAAGTTTGAAGAATTTCCTTATCCCAAGCAACAACAGAGTAACCTATCAAACGAGAATTATACCGAGTTCTCACTTTTTTAGAGTTACAAAAATCCATCCAATTTTGAAAAGTGGTGATTCGAAATACACCTTTTTTTGGAGCATATTTTTGACACTTTAAATTTTCTTATGTATTAAGTATGCACACTTTTTTTAAATGTTAGTGATATTCACACCAACTTGAAAAGTGTTGATGCAGTGTCAACCCTTTTTTTAGCTTATTTTTGATACTTTAAATTTTCTATTGTTCTAGGTATGCACAATTTTGTTTAAATGTTGATTATTTAACCATTTTTCAAGTTGTCTTATTTATCTTCTTATTTTTTGCCCTAAGATGTTTGTTTTTTTAAGGATTTTCCGTATTTGTCTTTTTTGTTTTCCTTTACAATGTTTTTTATAATAAAATTTTAATTTATTTTGCCTGGTTAAAACATATATATAATAATATTTTGAGATATATATATTGTAGTATATATATTATATATATATATATATATATATATACATATATTAATACTTAAATTTATTCATATATATATTTTGTCACTAAAAAATAATAATTTATAAACACTCGACAAAAATATACATTTTGCATATAGATTTAATAAAAAATACGTATTTCAATAACTTTATTCTAAAAATGACATGTTAAATAAAATATTTTTATTGAAAAAATTGAATAAAAAAATAACAATTATAATTTTATATATATATATTTTTTTTTGATTTTTTTTAAAAATACTAATGAAAATTTGAACTTTCCCAAAAAATGATTTAGATAAAATTTTAAATAAAAAATTACATAAAAAAATATAATTAAATAAATAAAAAAACAAACATTAATTTTTTTTAAAAGAATTTAAACTAAAAAGATTAAAACAATTAAAAAAAACATATTATATACATATAAATATTTTAAATATTAAAAATAATTAAACTAAAATTTTAAAATAATTTAAAATAAAATAAAATAAAAACTTAAATAAAATAGATAAAACAAGTATTAAAAAGTAAATAAAAACATTAAAAAGAAATTTGAAAAAAAAACACTTATAAAGAACATTTTAAAAAATATTAAAAAAATAGAAAACATAAATAAAAGTACACTATTGGCTGATTCTCGGAATCGACCAAGCCTCGCGTAGCCATCTGAGGGGCTGCGGGCCATGGTGAAAAGAGTTGTGCGCGTAGCTCGGCCAACCTGGATCGCGACCCTTCGGGTGGCTGGGCAGCCTTGACCGATTTCTAGAATCGGCCAAGGGCAACACAATGTTTTTTTTTCAAATTTATTATTATTAATTTTTATAATAAAAATATTATTTATTTGTTTTTTAAGTTATTATTTATTTTTTTCCTTAAAATTATATTTTTTGGAAATATTTCTCTTATTTTTCATTTTTTTTTAAAAATTTATTTATTTATTTTTTACTTTCATAATTTTATTATTATTATTATTATTACATCTTTTTTGTTTGATTTTTTTTTGGTATTTAATTATTTTTATTTTTATGTTTTAATATTTTTTTCATTTACTTCTTATTATTTTTTTAAACTTTTTGTTTTAGTTTTATTTTTTCTATAGGGTATGTGTTGATTCTTGACTAGCAATTCAATCTCATTATGTGTGATTTTGATAGTTGATTTTAAAGTTTTCATTATAATGGATCAAGTCTGCCTCCACAATGTGTTAATTTTATATTTGGTTTTTAAATTTTCATTGCAATGTGTCAATTTCGCCTATATTGCGTGTTAATTTGATGGTTGATTTTTAAATTTTTGTTGCAATGTGTCAAGTTGTCTTAGGCTAAGATTTAAAAAAACTATACTTTTAACATTTAAAAAAGAAAGCCAAATAAACTAGAAAGGTACAAAAGCTACATAAAAGATCACGCCATGATCTGCAAGTTCGTTGGAGTCTGGCCGTCAGAAAAAGACCTCACCAGATGGATTCAGCAAAAATGGTAGCCCCTAGGACACATCGAGTTGAAGCTGAGAGCAAAAGGCTTCTTTACGGTCATCTTTTCTAACCTGCAAGACAAAGAAAGAGTGTTTGAGAATGACCCTTATTTTTACTATAACGCTGGTCTATTCATGAGATATTGGGAAGAATGCTATACCCCCGATAAGGAAAACTTTTTAGCAACACTGCTTTAGGTTAGATTATTTGGCTTACCAATGGACTTCTGGAAACCAGAAATTCTAGAAGGGATAGGAAATACAATAGGGAGTTTTGTGAAAATAGCGGAAACTACAAAGAAGGAAGGTATACCTCATATGCTAGGATATGTGTATACATGAACATTGCTAACCTGATCCCAGATACAATAGAGCTAGAGTACCATGAAGATGTTTGGCAACAAACCCTAGACTATGAACATATACCCTTTATATGCCACAGATGTCATGAATATGGACACCTGGTCAAAGAGTGCCCTCTAACAACGGAAGAAGAAGAGAGAAAACGTAAGCAACAGAAAAAAAAATAAATAGATCAAGAAAGATTTCAGGAGGTGAAGAGTAGAAGAAGAACAACAAAAGAAAACTCAAATGAAGGTAAAAAGGAACAACAAACACACCCAGGTAAATCAAATAGCTTCGAAATCCTCCAAGAAGAAGGGGAAGATGAGGATCAAACCATGGAATACCAGGAAGACAAAGAGAAAGAAACCAACTCCAGTAGCGAAAGGATCAACACCAAGAGAAAAGCACAGAGTGATATCCCAGAAAAAGGTAAAGAACAGGAACATACAAAAAACATGGAGACAGAAATGGAGATTAACAGGGGGGAAGACCTAAGCATAGAAGAAGAAGTCCTGAGAAAGTTATTAAACGAATGGAGAAACCTAGATGAACCTTTTATCCCCAAGGACCAAGAAAGACTCTATGCGAAAAAATTGTAGCAATATCAAGCCAAACAGGAAAAAGGAAAAACAGAGATTAAAGAGCATCAAGAGATTCAGAAGGACAGTCGACTAGACCAGCAAGGAAAAGTAAAAGGCGGGAAAAAACGAGGACGTAAAAACATTAAGGATTCCATCCAGCTCATCAGGGAAATGTTAGTAAACATAGGGAGAGGTGTTCCGCTTTCGGCGGTGCTCCAAAGCCTCAATCAAACCCCCCAATGATGATTACATCCTGGAATATAAGAGGTCTAAATAGTAAAGGGAAGTAGAGAAACCTAGTGAAAAGGCTGAGAAAAGACAAACCACATATAATGTTGATCAAGGAAACCAAAATCTCAGGCCAGAAGATGGAGGAAACCCTAAACAAAATTAAACCTAAATATGAGCAAGTAACCCTAGATGCTTAAAAGGAAGTGTGGGAGGGATAATAGTCATCTAGAATCCAGCAGAAGTCATAACAGACTCGTGGATAGGACTGCCCAGAATCCTTACAAGAAAGTTTAGACTCATATGGAAAAGTGAATGGTTTCTAGTTTCAGCAGTCTAAGGGCCCCACACCCCAGTAGATCGAGGTAGTTTCCTCACTCATTTGAAAAAGCTTGGGAATATGCATCAGGAACAAATGTGGATCATTGCAAGAGATTTCAATATGACAACATCCAAAGAAGAGAAGGAAGGAGGAATACAGAGAGAGGACCCAGAGATGGAGAGATTTAGAGATTTGCAAATGGAATTAAGGTTGGTGGACATCCCAACTATAAATGGAAAATTCACCTGGAATAATAGAAGAGGCAGGAATAGACAAATAGCATCAAGGCTGGACATATTTCTAGCCTATGAACAATTAATTGGAAAGGATATCTTCTATGAAGCTTCTATTCTTCCATTTATAGGGTCGAACCACTGGCTTATTAAACTGGAGATTGCTATGAATCCACAGAATAAAAAAATGCCATTCCGGTTCGAGGCCTTTTGGCTAAGAGATCCAAACTTCCTAGAAAAAATGAAAACTTGGTGGCAGGAGAGTAAAAACGGCATGGAAGGTAGAAACAAAATGCATATGTTCCAAATTAGATTAAAAGATCTAAAAGGAAAAATAAAGAAATGGAACAGAGAGGAATTTGGTAACATTCAAAAAGAGAAAGAAATACTACAGACAAGAATAGAGAGAATCCAACAACAAATCATAGAGGGAGGAAGAAGTGAGGAGCTGGCAGAGGAGGAAGGGAGGGTGATTACCCAAATTGAGGAAAGAAGAAAGCAAGAAGAAATTATAAGGAAACAAAAATCACGAGTCCAATGGTTGAAAGAAGGGGAGAAAGATTCAAAATTCTTTCATAAAGCAATGTTGAACCACAGTCAACATAATAGAATCTTCTCACTCAAGGATAGTCAAGGGAATAGGGTACTTCAAAAAGAAGAAATAGAGAAGTTACTGGTAGACTACTTCAAAGGGATCTTGACTGAACCTAATATATGAAGGGAGGAGGAAATAACTAATGTTTGCCAATATATCCCCAAAAAAGTGATTAGAGACCAAAATCTGGCCCTACTCAGGGTGATCACGAAAGAAGAAGTGTAAGAAGTGGTAAAAAATGGTGAAGAACAAGTCCTTGAGGCCTAACGGATTCACTATAGAATTTTACCAAGCCTCCTGGAGCTTCATGAGCCAGGACCTCATGGAACTAGTGGAAGAATCGAGATGCATGAAGCGCATGTACCCGGCCCTCAACACCATCTTCCTTGCTCTGATTCCAAAAATGGAAAACTCGGAAGAACCCCAGGGCTTCAAATCAATAGCTCTTTGTAATGTAGTATACAAAATACTGGCTACAATAATGGTAAACAGACTCAAACCAATCCTGCCTGACATCATAGTCCAGAAGCAAACTGGATTTGTTGAAGGAAGACAGATAACAGATGGTATAGTAATTGCTCAAGAGGTAATACACTCACTGAAAAATTCCAAAAACAAAGGCATGTTAATAAAATTGGATCTAGCGAAGGCTTATGATCATCTTAGTTGGGAATACCTGGGGGGTATCCTAAAGGCTCATGGCTTTGACGAGAGATGGGTGAAATGGATAATGTCAATGGTAAGTACCCCGATGATGTCGGTTATGCGAAACAGATCCCCTTCGAAAGCCTTTAACCCTATGGAGGGCTTAGACAGGGAGATCCCCTCTCCCCGTTTATATTCATTCTAGCAACGGAAGGTTTGGGCCGGCCGATGAAAGCGCGTTTGGAAAATGAGCAGATAAAGGGACTGCGAATTTGGGATAACGAAATTCATAGAACACATCAACAATTTGTAGATGATGTCATGATCTACGGACAAGATACTCTCAAGGAAGCCCAACAGATTCTAAAAATTCTCTCAGAGTTTACGAAAGCCTCAGGGACAGAGATTAACAATGAGAAATCAGAAATATTCTTCTTTAACACCCATGTAGCATCCCAAAGATTCTTAGCAAGAACAATGGGATTCTGATTAGGAAGATTCCTGACAAAGTATCTTGGCATCATGCTCATTGAGTATCAGTACAAAGTAGAAAATTGGGGCCTCTCATAGGAAATATAAGAAAGAAGATAGATAATTGGACATCCCGGTCTCTGAATACCCCTAGCTAGATAATCCTGCTAAAAGTAGTATTGCAATCAATTTCAATATACCAGATGTCTAGCCAAGCTGTTCCTAAATCTATCTGTCAAAAATTAGTAGCCATGTTTAAGAAATTTTTATGGCAAGGAACAAGTAAAACACGAAAATGGGCATTTCTCTCCTGGGAATGGCTTAGCAAACCAATCAAAGATGGAGGCTTAGGTCTGCGTGACCCTTACACCCTCAACCAAGTGATGGGAGCAAAACTGTGGTGGAGGTGGACACAGAACGAGCATGACCCATGGAAGAAAATTTGGGAGAAGAAATATGAGGCGACAGAGAAACTAGAAGACAGGATGAGAAGCCAAACAGAGGAAAAATGATCAACAATATGGAATTTGGCTAAGAACAATAAAGATTTGATAAGAGATTACAACTTTTGGGAAGTAAGAGAGTGGGGCACAACTAAGTTCTGGGAGGAATCCTGGCAACAACGAGAAAAGTTCTCCATAAAGAAGACCTCCAAGAAACCCATGATTTTACCTCCTGAACAGAGGGGGAATTGGTCAGAAAGTTCTGGAAGCCAAGCATAGGGGAATACTGGCGAAATTGGAAGCAAAAGGACGACTGGGTAGCAGCCCTAGAGACAACAAGCTAGGGTAATTATAACAAAGAAATGGAATCCAGGAAAGTTGTGGTTAAAACAGGGAAGGACATACTCTGATGGAGAACTAGAATAAAAGGCACATTCTCTATAGCAGAAGGCTATCATTTAAAGGTAGGGCATAATCGACCAACAGAATAAAAAAAATGGAAAAACATCTGGAAAATTAAGACTTGGCCTAAAGTAGCCTTCTTTCTATGGATTTTACATCATGGACGGGCACTAACCTAGGATCAAATACGGAAAAAAGGCATGCAAGGACCCTCACGTTGCGCACTATGCCAATAACAGGAGGAGACGATGGAGCACCTAACCAACAGTTGCACCATCAGCTTCAACCTGTGGAGAAATCACCAGCAAATGTTTGAAAATAGTCATAGAAACTACCATAATATAAAAAATACTCTCGAAAATTGGCCAAGAAAACCTTACCAGAACCAAATCTTAAACCGCGTGTGGACGTTGTCCATTGGGCTCATGATTTGGAACATCTGGAAGGAAAGAAACAACGTGATATTCAAAGAAGAAAGGAGAACCTCGGCCGAAATATGGAATCAAACAATACAAAATATCAGAGAAACTATTTTAACAGAAAGGTGGAACGATGAAGACTGGAAGATCAACCAAACAGAGGAGAGAATTTTGCAGTTAAAACTGAGCATGATAGACAGAACACAAAGCAAACCTCAAACCAAAGAGGTCAAGGAGATTAGTACCTACAGGCATCCATCGCAAGGTTTTGTCAATCTAAACTTTAACGGGGTAGCAAAAGATAATCCGGGAGAAGCAAGAATAGGGGGGTTACTTAGGAATGATGGAGGAACCACTCTGAGAATTTACACGATGGATTGCAGAGAAGAAATGAACAATGAAGCGGAGTTACACGTGCTAAAATCTGGACTCAAAATTTCCATCCGGGAAAAGTACCAGAACCTTCAAATTGAAGGTGATTTGAAACTCATATTAAATATGGTAAAACAACTGCAAAACAAGACACCGGCGGAAAATATTAGCAAGAGCTGAAGAACGACATGGTTAACTAGTGAAATAGGGAAATTGATAAACATAGTAGACTATCTTATCCCCACACATGTAAGGTGAACAAGCAACAGACTAGCAGACTGGCTGGCTAATTGGGGAAGCCAAAATAGGGGAAGGTCGATGGACCTCGGAGGAACAAAGCTCCCTCACCTGGTGGAGAAGGCGCAACTGCAGAAGCTCCTAGAAGTCGATAATGGTGGCAATAGAGATCCAGAGAGTAATGTTCTAGAAAAGGCAGCAAGTAATAGACGCGGGGAAAGTATACAACCAGTGGTGACAGATAGGACACACGCACGAAATGAAAGAAGTAAATGGAAAAAGGGACAGCTAATGGAGCAGGGCAGGGACGGATCACATCCTGAGATGCTAGCAGAGGTGCAATTAAGGAATGAAGTGGGGAAGGGCAGGTGTGAGGCCGGGCAAAGGGTTAGAAAAGGGACGGCAAGTGGTAGCAAAAGGGAAAAAAGTACACGGCTAGAGTATCCAGGAGGACGTAGGAGTGATGGGGAGTAAAGGCGGACAAAATGGTCGAGGCACATCCTGAGAAGAGAACTCGGGAAAGATTATCGGTAAAGAAATAGGACAGGTGGAGGTTAGAAGGGACAAAAGGATAGGAATAACCCCAAGAGGGATTGAGGTGGCAATAGCTTTTTGCATGTAGCAGAGCATGAAGCCAGCTAGAACAAAGAAAGGTGGTAGACAAGAGTAGCGAATAAACAAAGGATACGACAATGGCGGGGTAAGGTGGTATGTAGTCTTAACCTCATGCTCGGTCTTTTATGCTGTAGCTAGAAGTAGGAGTCTAAGCAACATCCCTGAGAGGACCATGAAACTTAGATCAGAAGGTAGACATAGCCAGTATGTAGAAGCCCTCAGACCCGGGCAGCAGTGTCCACCTCTGACCAGAGGAGCAAGCTAGAAATCCCTAGCTCCGAGGAAAACTACTGGTCATCCGGGGAAAAATAATAAAGGTCTCCTGACGAAAGGAAAGACCAAATCCAGGATAGTTCTCAAAGCAGGGAAGGAAGAAACCTTAGGAAGGAGAGGTAACCCTGTCAGTAGTCGGACCCGAGCACTAAAAAAATATGTAGAAAAGGCCAGAGGAAGAATGAGTAGGAAATCCTTGGAAAAAATGAGAGAAAGCCAACCCTGTTGGCAGTCAGGGAGAAAAGACGACCAGAATAGATCCTCAGAAAGCCAAAAGCAGGGGCAGTGAGGGGTACCTGTAGCCATTCTGAGCAAAGAAAATGAAATGGGTCGATTCAGAGGTCGACCCTTGGTGCGTGATGCACCCTCATACCCTTCTCACACGCTGGGAAACTGGAATCCTGGCAAGGAAAAGATGGTAATTCACTGGATCAAAAAACAAATTCTAAACCGCGTTACTGACTTATGTTATCATGTCTTGATAGGTAAGA
Organism: Pinus taeda; assembly: GCA_000404065.3. NCBI lineage: Eukaryota > Viridiplantae > Streptophyta > Pinopsida > Pinales > Pinaceae > Pinus > Pinus taeda. The sequence goes on along the minus strand of APFE030939741.1, from coordinate 2,773 downwards.
AATATTCAGCAAAGTGCAACATTCAATCTAGAAAGAAAATGGCTCTGCGGAAAGCGAAACGGGTACCAAAACAGGAAGAGCGAACCAACAAAAATCTAAAAAGGAGAGGCAGGAAATCGGAGGCAGAGCACATGATGAGCATTATAAATGTTTACATGGTGGGAAACCCACTCGAAATTAGGGAGCAGATAACTGGTTGGGAGGGAGAGCTGAGAGCAATCAGCGTGAACCAGGAGGTCCCTAGGGGAGAATGGGAGCCCATGGTGCCGGACCTCGGCAACTCGCGCAACCACAACTCCCTCTTCAATAAAATGCTCCAACAATACTGGATAATGAAGCATGTGGTAGCCAGAGCCATGAACATGAATTGGGGTGTCTGGGAAGAAGAAGAGGAGGAAATGCGGCAGTGGAACGAACAACAACGAAACCAGAACCAGGAAGAAATTGAAAACATGAAGTCTGGGCTCCTTAAGGAAATTGCAGTTGTACAAATTCAGAAATCTTGCAACAACCTCATCCTGGGGAGAATCGAACAGATGCTGAGAGACCTGAAATGGACAATGGAGCAGAGAAGCGAGATCCGTAGATCAAGCGCCAAGGCGCATGCCCCGATAATTTCCTCAGATGAGGACTGATGCAATATGTTATGTCTGTTATTCTGTCAGTTAGTATGATGTATTATCGTAGAATAAAAGCTAGGCTACTGAGTACAGCTCGGAAGAGCAGACATGCCATAAACATAGAGATGAACATTTTCAAATTTTGGGCTTGATTTAATGTAGACAAGTGGTTGCTTGGTTTCCTTCGGGAAGGTTAACCACCTGGGACATATGATGGATGTAAATTTTGATTTTGAAATATAGATAGTAGCTCTGCCAAAGTTAACAAAAAAAAAACATTTAAAAAAGAAATCACTTTTGGTATAATGAGTTTTTTCATTTAGGTGTTCATTTTTAAAGTTTTTTTAGTTATATAATTTTTCCATAATGCCATGGTTGAAATATGTTGAAAGCTTAAGATTTTTTGTAGTCATGATCTTTGGTTTTAATTCCATGGTTGAAAAATTGTAAAATATTTAAGGTTTTTGTGAGTTATGATATTTTATCATCAACACCATGACTGAAAATTGTTGGAATTTTAAGAATTTTTATAGATGTGAGATTGTATCCTTAATGTCATGCCTAAAAATCATTGGAATTTAAGGTTTTTTGGAGTAATGATATTTTATCTTTAATGCAATTACTAAAAAATGTTAAAAATTTACCCCCCCCAAAAAATTTAATCCAACATCAACCCATCTATATATATATATATATTGAGGGTGTTTTTTGCACATTTTTTTTGGCTTTCACTTGAAAAAAGTATTGATGCAACATCAATGTTTTTCGTTTTTGAGTTGATTTTTCATGTTTTTTTGGCTAGAGTTCTCATTTGATAGTTCTCTTTGTTCAACCATGCTTTTGCATCTTCTGACTTGGTAAACTTACCATCAAAGGTAGTAGGTTTGGCTTTCTTGAACTCTTATGGCAAGTATCCCTTCTCACTCTTCCTATAAGGACGCTGGTAGTGATGGAAATGATGTCTCCCAAGAGCAGAATTAGAATAAAATCCATGAGTACTAACCATCCTCTCAGGTGTATCCAAGAGTTTGCCACTCTTCACTATATCATAACTATCCATCTTGTACCTTTTCTGAGACCTGCTTCCATCTGCCCCATTAGTCTTTTCCTTGTGCCTATCTACATGACTGATCCCCATTTGCCCCTGCTTATGCAAATATGAAAGACTCTGGAGAATGACTGCATTCACCTCGGCTTGCTTCTCTTGATATTTCACAAGCCTTTATTTTTTGCTTCAATTTGTTGGCATTATGGCACAGGTTTGGAGCTATGGCATAGGTGTTGTCCTTGATGGCAACCTTCTTTGGTAACAGATCTTAGTTCAGGCACTCAGAAAGTAGAAAAAGACATATACGCAGGTTCATCTAGACTAAGGCGCGTATACAAGCGGGTTATACTTTACAAAAGCGCGTATATGTTGGTGATCACTCTTTTGGTCCATGACAGTTAGATCTTGGAACTTGAACCTATGTTTGGGACCATGGCATCTCATCAATTGTGTCGATCCATTGTTTTGGGTTCATGGTATTGAAATGTTATGGTTTTGAACCATGGTATTGAGGAAGGCCTAGGACTATAAAAGAGGAAGGAGATCTTGTGAGAAATTACCATCTGGATTATTATTGAATATCTGATAAAGTGCTAAAGCTGTTATATTGGATGGTGACACAGATCTAGATCTGAAGGAAGGAGGAACCTTAGCGCAAAAGGAAGGATAAGTTCTATTCATGGGTCATAACCTTTAAGCCTAAATGGTAGTATCTCTGTATGATTTTGATCGGCTTGATGTGGCGCTTGTCTGATATATAAGTCTGATAATTAGTGATTGAATATCTGGAAGAGTGCGTTGTCCTTTATAGATTTGTACGCAGGTTCAGTAAAGAAAAGGCGCGTATACACGCAGTTTAGGGGAAGTAAATTCGCGTATACGCAGGTTGTTCCATACACAGATGCGTATGCACGCAAGTTGCAGACTGTTGAAATTGCGTATATGCTTTAAGCTGTGATCTAGCTGTTTCTCCTTATTGCTACTGTGTTCTGGGTTCTGCTGTGTGGTTTCTGGTACAGTGTTCTATGTACAGCTGTCAGAGAAGTATCTACTTGTTTCAGATCTAGTTGGTGAAAAGGAGATTGGTTGATTCTTGATGATTGTT
>APFE030939740.1:6795-18514 GCA_000404065.3 Pinus taeda | reverse complement strand
GTGCGATCAAGGAACAAAGGTAATATTTCGATCAAATGGATGTAGTGTTCATGATCTTGATACAGGAGAAACAGTGATCAAAGGCATAAGAACTCCAAATAATTTATACATATTCAAATAAGGACAACAACAATGCTATATGAGCAAGAATGATGAACACTGGCTATGGCACCGGAGGTTGGGGCATCTAAGCTTCTCACAGATAAGGAAAGCATGCAAATACCAGGCAGTTTGTGGTCTTCCAGACATCAGATAATACAATATGCAAATCATGTCAGTTTGGTAAGCAAACCAGAACTAACTTCCCCAAGAAGGAAGGATCAGCTAGCAGGCCACTTGAGCTTGTCCATACTGATGTATGTGGTCCATCTAGGAAAAGGTCGCCTCGAGGAGAAGAATACTTTATATTATTCATTGACGGCTATTCAAGAATGGTTTGGATAGGACTGATGAAGCACAAAGATGAAGCCTTCGAAAAATTCAAATCCTTCAAAGCTTTGGTTGAAAATGAATCAGATCACAAAATTAAATGCCTCAGGTTTGATAGAGCTGGGGAGTTTACCTCAAATGAATTTTTCGATTTTTATGAAGAACATGGAATAAGAAGAGATTTCTCTACAGCTAGGACTCGTCAGCAAAATGGAGTAGTTGAAAGGATGAACAGAACAGTTCAACAAATGGCTCATGCTATGCTTGATGAGACTGGAACTCCTGCAACTTTCTGGGGTGAAGCTGCATTCACTGCAGTTGTTATTCTCAACAAAACAAATGTCCGGGTGAACAGCACTCAAACCCCTCATGAGCTCTGGTATGGTGAGACTCCTTCGGTAAAATATTTCAAAATTTTTGGAAGCAAATACTATATCAAAAATACTGATGAACATCTTGGCAAGTTTGAACCTAGAGCAGATGAAGGAATTCTCCTTGGTTACTCTCCCCATAGAAAAGCATACAAGTGTTATAATAAAACGCTTGGAAAAATTGTTGAAAGTATTGATGTAGTGGTTGATGAATAAGAAAACACTCCTAGGCAGGTAAGATCTGAAGATTTCGAAGATGACGAGGACTATCCATCAACATCAAATCAGATTCATGATGAAGAAGAAACCTATGAAATAGAAACCCATGAGGATCCTGAAGAACAAATAAGGATAGAAGAAAAGACTCCATCTAGGTACGTTCAGAAGAATCATCTAGAATCTCAAATTTTGTGGCAAAAAGAGGCAGGAATACAAACAAGAAGAACAATTGCAGAAGCTTCAAGCTATTTGGCATTACTTTCCTCCACTAAACCACAAAATGTAAGAGAGGCATGAACATATGAATGTTGGGTCAAGGCAATGGATGAAGAACTTGAGCAAATCGAAAAGAATAACACTTGGGAGTTGGTTCTTAGACCAAAAGATAAGAATGTCATAGGGAGAAAATGGATCTTCAAAAAAAGTTGAATGAAAATGGGGAAGTGATTAGAAACAAGGCTAGACTTGTCTGTAAAGGGTATGCTCAACAAGAAGGAATAGACTTTGAAGAAACTTTTGCTCCCGTTGCTAGAATTGAGGCCATCAGAATGTTCCTTGCTCTCTCTAGCTTTCAGAAGTTCAAAGTATTTCAAATGGACGTGAAATCAACCTTTCGGAATGGAGACTTAGAAGAAGAAGTGTACATTGAGCAGCCAGATGGATTCATCCTCGGTAATGATCCAAATCTTGTATGCAGACTAAAGAAGGCTCTCTATGGTCTCAAACAGGCTCCATGGGCTTGGTACTATCGTCTGGAAAAATAACTTCATCAACAAGGTTTTTCAAAAGGATCAGTAGATAGCAATCTTTATATAAAAATTGAAAATAACAAATTTCTAATACTTTTTGTGTATGTATATGATATCATCTTTGGCAGCAATGAAGAAGCTATGAGTCAAAACTTTGCCTTGGTGATGCAGAAGGAATTCGAAATGTCTTTGCTTGGAGAACTTGCATATTTTCTTGGTTTACAAATCCAACAAAATAAAGGCGGCATATTTTTATCTCAAACCAAGTATCTCAAGTAGATCTTGAAGAAGTATGGCATGGAAGATTTGAAACCAGTATGCGCTCCTATGGTCACAGGATGTAGCCTCAGTGTAAATGATGAATCAGTAGAAGTGCATCAACCAACCTATAGGTCCATGATTGGAAGTCTGCTCTATTTAACAGGTACCCGACCAGACATCATACATGCAGTAGGAATGGTTGGAAGATTTCAGGCAAATCCAAAGGAAACTCATCTTCAGGTAGTAAAGATAATTTTCAAGTATCTTCAAGGAACTCAAAACTATGGTCTATGGTATCCTAGAGATACAGATCTCACTCTTCATGCTTATACAGATGAAGATTGGGCTGGAAGTGTGGATGACAGAAAAAGCACTAGTGGTGGTGCATTCTTTATGGGTTCTAGATTAGTATCTTGGTTCAGCAAGAAACAGAGTTCGATTGCTTTGTCTACAACTGAAGCAAAATATGTGGTTGTTGCATCTTGTTGCACACAACTCCTTTGGATGATGCAAACTTTGTAGGATTTTCAAATCACTTGTACTCCACCTATCTCCATATTATGTGATAATACAAGTGCAATCAGCATTTCAAAGAACCCAATCATGCATTCAAAGACCAAGCACATACCAATCAAGTTTCATTTTCTCCGGGAACAAGTGCTAGAACAAAAGGTCAAATCGGAGTATGTTCCCTCCAAGGAACAAGTTGCTAATATACTCACCAAACCATTGCCCAGGGAGACATTTGAATACCTCAGACATAAGCTTGGGGTTGGTGATGCATCATCCTATTGTTGAATCTTGTTTGTTGTACGCAAGTGGATACACGTACATTTTCCGGTCTATGTGGGTCGAATGGGTCTATCAGAGATCATCTGGCACAAGTTCAAGGGGAACATATATTCTTCTAATGATGCATTGTTGGCATTATTTTAGAAGTCCTTGTTTTGATTTTCTGGTGGAGTAGATCAATGTGTGCTGGTCTGAAGGATGATTCCACTGACGATAGTTGTTCTTGTCTCTATGTCATGTACTTCTTTTCATATCAAGGTCATGTAACGACCTATTTTGGTTTCCCCACTATGCCTGGGATGAATGCGTTTTGTCTATCTTGTGTATTCCCACTTGGATGGGAGATGGATGTATGTATGGGTCTTGATGATAGGAAGGTTACTTATAATATATGGAGTCATGTTCTTTCTTGTAGAACATCTTTTTGCAGACAACGTTTCAGCACAGAGCATATACAAAGGGGGAGCTCATTCAGAGTTCTCAGCAGGTACTCAGGGAGAGTATGGTAGTCCGCCCCTTTGCCCTTGATGTCAAAGGGGGAGAGTGATTGGTTGTTGTTGCCATCAAGTCCAAAGGGGGAGATTGCTGGAATTATGATACATATGTTGTACTTGATGGCAACCCACTCATTTCAGATGATAAATTATAGTGCAGCAAAGTTCACGCACTTTCATGTAGAGAAAAGTTCCTTTCATGTAGAGAAAAGTTCATGCACTTTCATGCAGAGAAAAGTTCACGCACTTTCATGCAGAGAAAACTTCCTTTCATGTAGAGAAAAGTTCATGCACTTTCATGCAGGGAAAAGCGCATGCACATGGGAAAGCTTATGGTTGGTTCATGGTATTTAGTCCATGGTATTTGAACCTATGGTTTTAGGCCATGGTATCTCGCCATAAGTTTTGATCCCAAGTCTTGGGTCCATGGTATTGAATTGTTATGGTTTTTGGTCCATGGTATTGTGAAAGGCTTAAGGCTATAAAAGGGGAATGAGATCATTTGGCAAGGCATCTTCTGAATTATTGAATATCTAATAAAGTGCTAGATCTGGAAGACTATGATTGGGTTATGGTGTAGATCTGGATCTGAATGAAGAAGGAACCTAAGCGCAAGGAGAAGGATAAGTTCTATTGATGGGTCAAAATCTTAAGGCTGGAATAGTGGTATCTCTATATGATTTTGATCTTTGATATGTGGTGCACACTTAATCTATAAATCTGATAATCTTGGTTAACTAATATCTGAATGTTTGAAAGAATGCATTTATAGATCTGTACGCAGGTTTTTGAATAGTGAAGTAGCGTACATCTCTTGATTTATGTTCTAGCTGCTTCTGTTTGTTGCTACAGTGTTCTGGGTTCAGAAGTGGGGTGTGATTACTGCTATTATGATCTGGTTACAGTCTTCAGGGAAGTGTTTATTTTGATTTGGTTTTGATTGGTGAAAAGGTGATTGGTTTATGCATAAATTCTTGATGTTTGATTGATGTTATTTATGGATCCAGTCTGAGAATTTATGAAACGTAGTCCCTGGAAGGAAGAGAAGGTTGTAGTCTTCTGCAGGTAGCAGCTTGCATACTAGTATCTCAACTAGTACAAGAACTAAGGGGGTTGTAGGTCTCATCCAGGAGAAGCTGGAAAATGAGAGAGGGTTGTAGCTCTTTGCAGGTAGCAGCCTGCGTACTGGTAAAGAACTGCACCAGTACAAAATCATTGTAAAAAGAAATTTCTAATTGAAAAGATAGAGACATATTGCAGCAGGTGGTTTTCACCCACATAGGGTTTCCACCTTATATCTTGCGTTCTTGTGTGTGATTGTCTTCTACTCTATTTTTTGTTCCTGGTTACTGTTTATATGATCCTGATGCATAGATTAATGTTCAACATCTGTAGAATATTTTAAATTATAAGTTTGTATGGTATACTTGGGTTTCCTTATCTGTAGTTGCATATATACATGGTTTTCTGTAACTGAAGTAGTGTATATGTTCTGGGTTTGAAAAAGAAAATAATTGACCAGAAAATACTGATTCACCCCCCCTCTTAGTATTATTTCCAACAGAAAGGTTGTGGAGAACGGTGGCGATACAAAGAAATGGAAGGTTGACTGCAAGATAGGACCCTTGGTCGTGGACAGACAACTGTAGAAACTGGGTTTGAAATTTGGCCTTACCTCAACATTGAATCTATGTTTTGGTTGGGGTTCTACTGGGGGAAAGGTGGGGTAAGAGTCTAAAGCCAGCAAGAATTGAATGTCGTTGGGGGCAATGGGGAAGGGAAATTCTTTCCATGGCCTAGTTTTTCATATATATTTTCTCCCAAATGGGTCAAAACCATGGTTGCAAGGGGGGAAAACGAAGGTTGTGAGGCTATGAGGGTTTTTACTTTGTAATTAAGGCCAAGGGGAAACTAGATAGATGCACTACAATTGAAGAGGGGCTGGGGGTTGTGTTCGGTATGGAGCCTGATTATCTTCTTTATTCAGAGGTATCACCACGTTCGACCCCAGTTCATGATGTGGCGGCAATGCCACCCATAATATTTACGCTGCAAGGGGGGTCTAGGGGTGGTGGTTGTGACCTTTGGGATCCCCCCCATGGTGGGGGATCGGGGGAAGCACCCCCAAAGCTAAAAATAGATGTAAAATTTCCCTGTAAAATGTTGTAATTTCATAGTCAATCTAAGCTGTTCATTAGGCAAAGATTTGACGGTACAAGTTATGTTTAATTTAGGGTTTTTTTCCATAGAAGAAAACCCCTCGTTATATATGAAGGAATTGTATTACATCTATGTAAATCTATATTATGAGTGAGAAGTGAGAGGAGATTGAGCGAGCTAGAAGAGAGAATTACAGTGGATCTGTTGTAGGTTAGATCTCTTTAGTTTGATGGATAAAATAAAATGAAGGACTCGTTGTTTCTCTGTGGACATACCCAAATTGGGTGAACCATGTATATTTGTGTCTCTCTTATTTTATGCGTTTTCCGTGTTTATATTTCTGAAATATTTTATGTGTTCCATTGCTCTGTAATATATAATTTTCTAACAGGTTGTAGAGATAGGCAACGAAAAGCTGAGGGCTAGGCGATGGGACTGCAACCGTGGTAGTAGCTTGCAGAGAAACCAATGGGATAGCTGGAACCCGCATGACATTGAAGGAAAAGCCAGGAACCCTATGTGGAAAACTTGCCTAAGGGACCCGAGAGGCAAAACAATTTCTCTTTAGGGCTCGGGGTAAGAGTCAGAGAACCCCCCTCTAGGATCTATGGGCTTTAGGCCACCCATGCACATACACGGTGATGTATGGAGGAGATGAAGTTCATGATTGGGAAAGGTGGTGTGTTAAGAAAAGTCTAAGTTTGAATATAACTTCTTCTGGATGTCATCAGTGCTCTGCCAAACAGGTTATGGCTCGAGCAGTAAGAGGACACAAGCACGGCATGAGAGGACCAGCCCCTAGAAGGGTAAGGGTCTGAGCACGTCGGAAAATTGCATGGTTTGTAAATCAGTAGAGCATCTCATCGTTGAAGTAGCAATGGCCTATGATGAAGGGATGAATGATGGAATTCGGAAGTTGATGGAAGAATGAGAAGAGGACGTAAAGCAAGAAAGTGAGACAGAGGAAGAGATGGACAATTGGAGGACTCTTGTTTCAGATCTAGGGTATACTCGAGGGAGAATTGCATAGTTTAAGCAAATTTCTATCATCTGAAATGAGTGGGTTGCCATCAAGTACCGAGCAAATTTCTACTCGGTAAGGCGATGGAGCAAATTTCTATGGGGATGGCGGTCACAGTCTAGAGACTGTTGAATTACAAGAAAGACATGGAGAAAATTCTCTTTCAACTGGACAAATAGGATGTCAGGATGGATAGAATCGACCACCACATCCCTTGCATTCTAGAGCTGTATGGTATGCCAAGGGCTACTGCTGAAGATCTTTCTCCCATCACATTTGCCTCAGAGGAATAGAAGGACTAGACTATTCCCATGCATAATTTTGGTTTATGTCGTTAGCTTTTAATTTCTATGTTGAAAATGTTAGTTTTTATAGTTATGTAGTGTTTGGACATGAGATAGAGACATATCTAGTCTAGCTTGAAAGACTGAAACAATTATGTTTTTGGATGGCTTATAAGGCTGATGAGTGGCCAATAGACTTAGTTTCCCCTTGGGGCAAGTTGAGGCCACCTGGTTAATCTGTGTGGTGTAAACTTGTTTATTATATAATAGAAAATGGAATGGACCTACCAAGCTTAACAAAAAAAAAAAGTGGGGTGAAATAAATCACATCAAAAAGAGAAAGGTTGCTTTAAAGAAAAAGAAAATAATCTTTTTTTCGAAAAAACTAAAAAAAGGCTTATGAAAAAGGTTGGCAAGCCTTAAAGAAAAACACTGCTAAAAATTTGTTGGGAAGAAACCACCAAAGAATCAATGATGTTGTTTATTCTAGTGGCAAGTATATCTTATCTTGGTGGGAAACTATTAGAGGTAGTTCATAGTTGGATGGAACATGTCTCTTATCTATTGTATGTGATATAGTTTTGCACACATGTTCTATTAATTTAACTAAGTGACAATTTCAATGAAATTGGTTGTGTCTGTATAAGGAATTAAACATGTTAGAAAATAATTATCTATATGAATTCATAGTGGAAATAAATTGAAATATATACATGACTGAAATAATTCGTATTAGATAAAATAGTGAGCTAGTGAACTCTAAATTCCTCACAGACCACAGAAAAATGGCTAGAGATAAATGCCATGAATTTTAATTTGATTGGAATTACTACAGGAGAGAAAGAGAGTAATTTGAAAATAACAACACTAGGAAAGAAAGACTGGTGTAACCCCTAAGTAAAAGACAAGATTCAATTGATACAATCTTGTTTTCATTTTGATGATTAGGGGGCTAGTTCTCTCTGAGTACTTGTGGAAGTATTATTATTAAAGTATTATTTGACATTGCATAAATAATCGAGATTATTTTCTTGGAAAAAATTCCATGGACTTTCATGAAAAGAGGAATAAGTGATTTTTCATTGAATTCATGAAATATTTCATGTGCGTTTAATAAAAAATAATTTTATTGCTAAATAATTGTGTGAATTGCATGAGTTATTGGAAAATAGAGTCCAAATATGTCTTCTTATCTCCCAAACAGTGATAGATGTGTAAAAACTTAAAGAGGTTTTTGTAAATGATATTATTCTTTCCAAAATCCTCTCCAAAATTTAAAAAAATTGTTTTCAACTTCTCGAAAATCGAGTCCAAAGTTGATGACTAAAATAGAAAATTATTTAATATTTAAATCTAGAAACATGAGCTACAAATACTCATTTAAATCTTCCAAACAGTGAAACCTGTGTAAACCCGAGTGAGGTTTTTTTTTAAGGAAAATGATCCCAACAAAAACCTCTTTTAGTTTTCAAAAATGCTTTTGAAAATGTTTGGAAACCACGTACAAAGTTGATGACTAAAACAAGAAAAACAAAGTAAATTAGATTGCTTCCATTTGATCTTTTAGCCGGATAAGAATAATTGTTTATGTACATATAGAGATAACTATATTGGATTTCAGAGATCTGTGGTTTGTGCTTTTTGAGTGTTTGATCGGAGAATCCACAGTAAGAGAATTTTTACACCAACGTTTCGAATCCCAAATGGGATCCATCATCAGGGTTAAGAAGAAAGATGATAAAAAAGAGCAAGATGGAAGAAATATAATACTCATGAGGGAATGAATAATGAAGGAACAGCACAGGTCGGCAAAAAAGATTAATAATGAAACTTAATTTTAACTTTTATTTTTAATTTTTATAAATTAATATCATTTAATTAATATCTATAAAACATAATCTTTATATAACCTAAAATCTAAATTAATATTAATATTTATAAAACCTAATATATAAAATAATATTAATATCATAAATCCTAATATCTATATAACATTAATATTTATATAACCTAATGACTATATAACTTAATATTTATAAAACTTATATTTATATATAACTTAATATTTATATATAATTTATATATATAACTTAATATCTAATATATAACTTCTATATAAAACCTATATTTATATAACTAATTTATATATAACTTATATATATAATCTAAATCTAAAATGAAATTATATCTATAAAACTAATATACATAATTAGAATTAAATCTATAAAACTACCTCTTTTCTAAATCTAATATCTATATAAATTAAATAACCTAAATTATATATTAAAACCAACTATAATAACTACATTATGCTAAAATATTAAAATCCATAATAGAATATATAAAACTTAATTTTTAACAAAATTAATATTAAAAACAAAACTATGGTAATATCTATAATAATAATATATTAAAATGTAAACTTATATTAATATCTCTATTAACTATCTTAATGTCTAAGCTAAAAAATATCAAAAATAATTTTTATAAATTCTATATAGATTAGTTAAGCGTAGTTTAATATAAAATTTTATTATATCATAAATAATTAATATTTATGATTAATTAATCTAATAATTTATATATTAATTGATCAATATGTAGAGAAATAATAAACTAAAGGGCTCTGATGGAAATAATACTACTAATGAAAAAGGACTTGACTAACATAATATAAAAAAGGAAAGGGAGGGAAAAACTGACCTGTTTGACAACTTACCTGGGGTTGGGTTGACGTTTCTTGATTTCACTGATCAGGGGAAGCCAGCTTCCGCTAATCTCCAAACTGCTGTCTCTGTTCAGATTACAGGGATGCTTCAAGATTTCAAGGGCTTCTTTGATTTTTCGTTTCTGATGCTGCTCTTCTCTCGCGATAATTGATGCGTTTTCTAAGCAGATGTGGTGTTTAGTCTTCGAGGAGTGCTCTGCCAAGGCTGAGGTACGAGATCTTCCATTCCTGATGTTAGCGCCATGTTCTTTCAGTCTTGTCTGGAGGGAGCAACCAGTTTCACCTATGTAGCTTTTCCCACACGAACAGTCTATTTTATATTCTCCTTTAAGTTGCTGCTTGTCAATATCATCCTTAACAGATTTTAAACTTTGTCTGATGGTACCTAGAGCTGAGAATTGAGTTATAATGTTTTTCTTTCTTAGGATTTTTGCCATTTTATCTGTGACTCCCTGGATATAAGGTAGAAAAACCTTACCACCTTGAGGTTGATCCTGCTCTTTAGGCTTGGGAGATGACAACCTCCTTTCAGCTTTCTTTATGGCTTTTTTAATCTCATGATCCTTGTAGCCTATATTTTTGAAAGTTGAAACTAGATGCCTCTTCTCTTCGTTTATATGTTCTGAGTTAGAAATTCGGAGGGCTCTAATGGCAAGAGTGTTCAGAACGCCAAGCTTTTGGGCTGGGTGATGGTGGGAATCCGCATGAAGGTAACTCTCTGTGTGAGTTGACTTCCTGAAAACCTTATGGCCCAGAGAGCCATCCTCTTTTCTGATGATAAGAATGTCCAAGAAAGGAATGCTCAGATTTTCTTCAAGCTCCATAGTGAATTTTATATCAGGGGAGATGGAGTTAAGGTGATTGAAAAACCTGTCAAGTTCAGCTTTACCAAGGGTCCATTTTATATTGGTGTCATCGACAAAATGCTTCCACCAAGCTGGTTTTAAGGGATGAAGCTTGGTGGAAGCGTTTTTTGTCGATGACACCAATATTAAAATGGACCATGGTAAAAGCTGAACTTGACAGGTTTTCCAATCACCTTAACTCCATCTCCCCTGATATAAAATTCACTATGGAGCTTGAAGAAAATCTGAGCATTCCTTTCTTGGACATTCTTATCATCAGAAAAGAGGATGGCTCTCTGGGCCATAAGGTTTTCAGGAAGTCAACTCACACAGAGAGTTACCTTCATGCGGATTCCCACCATCACCCAGCCTAAAAGCTTGGCGTTCTGAACACTCTTGGCATTAGAGCCCTCCGAATTTCTGACTTAGAACATATAAACAAAGAGAAGAGGCATCTAGTTTCAACTTTCAAAAATATAGGCTACAAGGATCATGAGATTAAAAAAGCCATAAAGAAAGCTGAAAGGAGGTTGTCATCTCCCAAGCCTAAAGAGCAGGATCAACCTCAAGGTGGTAAGGTTTTTCTACCTTATATCCAGGGAGTCACAGATAAAATGGCAAAAATCCTAAGAAAGAAAAACATTATAACTCAATTCTCAGCTCCAGGTACCATCAGACAAAGTTTAAAATCTGTTAAGGATGATATTGACAAGCAGCAGCTTAAAGGAGTCTATAAAATAGACTGTTCGTGTGGGAAAAGCTACATAGGTGAAACTGGTCGCTTCCTCCAGACAAGACTGAAAGAACATGGCGGTGACATCAGGAATGGAAGATCTCATACCTCAGCCTTGGCAGAGCACTCCTCGAAGACTAAACACCACATCTGCTTAGAAAACGCATCAATTATCGCGAGAGAAGAGCAGCATCAGAAACGAAAAATCAAAGAAGCCCTCGAAATCTTGAAGCATCCCCGTGATCTGAACAGAGACAACGGTTTGGAGATTAGCGGAAGCTGGCTTCCCCTTATCAGTGAAATCAAGAAACGTCAACCCAACCCCAGGTAAGTTGTCAAACAGGTCAGTTTTTCCCTCCCTTTCCTTTTTTATATTATGTTAGTCAAGTCCTTTTTCATTAGTAGTATTATTTCCATCAGACCCTTTAGTTTATTAATTCTCTACATATTGATCAATTAATATATAAATTATTAGATTAATTAATCATAAATATTAATTATTTATGATATAATAAAATTTTATATTAAACTACGCTTAACTAATCTATATAGAATTTATAAAAATTATTTTTGATATTTTTTAGCTTAGACATTAAGATAGTTAATAGAGATATTAATATAAGTTTACATTTT
>APFE030939718.1:0-12269 GCA_000404065.3 Pinus taeda | reverse complement strand
TCTAATATATGTTTCGCCCTCTTACTACCAGAGGGGAAACTCACCCAATTCTGCTTCCCATATACACAATTTTCACAGAAATCAAAATCTAGAGAGCTATTACTCATACCTTCTACCATACCATTACCATGAAGTATCCGAATGCCCTTTTTTCCAATATGTCAAAGCCTTTGATGCCATAGCATGGTCTTCTCTCTAGAGACCACTAGATTTTCTGCTCCACTTTTACGAACCATAGAACTATTGCACCCATCAATAACAGTGCTACAATGCAACTTGTACAAAGTTCCAATCCAAAATCCTCGAATCAATACCAGTGCTCCCCGAACAATCTTGCAGGTATCCTTCTCGAGCATTGTTTTTACACCTGCATCATCCAGCTTGCTAACAAAAATCAGATTTCTAGCTAGTGCAGGAATATGTAGAACACCTAGAAGTGTTCTAACCCTTCCACCTTCCAACTTCAACTTTACTTTTCCGCGACCAATGATTCTAGCCTTCCTGTCATCCCCCAAGAAGACATCACCACCATCATATTTCTCATACTCGCAGAACCACTGTCTATGGGGAGTGAAGTGAAAGGATGCACCTAAGTTAGTCAACCATGCCTCATGATCTACATGTGTACTTGAAGAAGCCAAGTACACATCCCCACCTTTATCTGAGGTGGTTTTTGCTTGTGTGCAAGGAGCCTCATCAGATCCCTTTCCTTTGTCAGGAGCTTTAGATTTACAGTCCCTTTTGTAGTGCCCTTCCTTTCCACATTTCCAGCACACCACCTTTATAGGTTTTCCTGGAGATTTAGATCTCCCTTTAGATTTAGATCTCCCACTCGATGACTTTTTTTTTTTTTCTATTCTAGGTCCACCCTCGTACAGACAAGGCATCACCATTTTGGCTCTCCATATTTTTCCATCTCATCTCCTCCGTCAGCAAAGATGAGACTATTTCATCAAAATGCAAGGCAATTGCATTTCTACCTATTGCAATAACCAGACTATCCCACAAATCTGGTAAAGAAAACAACAAACTGATGCACTTATCTTCATCTAAAATTTTAATATTAATATATGCTAACTGACTTACCACATTATTAAATGCATTCAAATGCTTTGTCACCGAGTTTCCATCTTTCATCCTCAGGTTATACAGCTTTTTCCACAGGAACAGTTTATTCACCAGAGACTAAGATTGGTACAAAGTCCCTAACTTGTGCCACATAGCCTTCATCGTAGCTTCCCCTGATACATTCAACAATACTGAATCTAAGGCACACAATCATATTGTGCTCTTTACATTCTGATCCAACTTCTTCCATTCTTCATCGGACACTCCCAATGGTTTAGTACCTAGATCTACCGCAATCCACTAGTCTTTATCCACCAACAGATCCTCCATCTTGAGTTTCCACAACTCAAAACTTTGACCATTAAATTTCTTGATCTCTATCTTTCCACTACTCACCATCTTCTTTCACCACTAGAATCGATCTCGCAGATCTCCCATTGAACAAGGTCTACCACAGGCCCAAGCGAAACCCCTCAACAACAAAGGCATCCCCTTGAAGCCAAAAGAGCTCTGATACCAAATGTAGGTTTTAACCCTAATCTGATAATCACCCTATGAGTGACCTCAATGGAAGATTTATTAAAAAAAAGGTATTACAGACTCATGTGTTGGTGCGTTTTCTGTGTTATTTAAGCAATGGATCAATCAGATTGCCAGTACACAGATATTTAAATGGAAAGACAATAGAGAAATACAGTAAGCAAACATAAAGACATAATAAATTTAATAAGGAGTTCACCCTATTCTCCAGGGTTATGTCTTCGGTCTAGATTTCAGTTGTGGCCTTGTTTTATTGTACCTTTAGTAGAGAATTACAATGTAGGGACTCAATGTGAGTTCTCCTGAAGCAGGTTTTACTTGGCAGGGTGATTCTTGGATTCCCCAAGCGACTGGAGTGCACAAACTCTTCTTCTTCCTACTAGCTCTGTGACCTTCGGGTCTACAATGGACAGAGCCAAATGTGATACTCGGTTCGGGCAAATTCCCCTATGGGATGGCTTGAATCTTCAAGCTCTAGTGCTTGATGCTGTCACTGGTCATCTCAGCCCACTGTCTCTTTCTGCTCTTCTCTTGCTTCACTGCCCTTTCTCTATATTTTGTCCTCCTCTCAGGATTCTAGTCCTTTTTCCCTCAGCTCCTAGACTTTCTCCAACTTGATTGTGTATTCTATCTCTATTCATGGCTTTTTTTCATTCGAACCCATGCCCGCTCGGTTCCTCTTCCGCCTCTGTCAATTCACCTTCTGCAGTTGCGCTTCTGCTCCTTGTCTCTTCGACTAGCCATCTGGCTCTGTGGCTCTATTTGCATAACAAACACATCATTGTCTATAAAACACCCGCTTGTAGCATGGCACATTGATCAATGGTAGTTAGAAAGGAATCAGGGCATTCCTTCAGGCAAAACCTGAAAATGGAACAAAATTCCAATACACAAGGTTTTAACAGAAATACTCTATCGAGCGCGAAATATGGACTTCAAATTCTTTGAAATTGTCCCTATAAACCCATCGGGTCCACCATTCTATCACAAATCACTATCGCATGGCGTGGGGCTTAACGACCCTTTGTATCGGAGATCACCGACCGTTGATATTGACATATCGCTATCGGCATATCGCAATTGCAACGGCCCCGGGGATTCCTTCCTTTGGCTATGCCGACCACCGATCTTCTTATCTGATGATTGCTCCAATCACTAATTATCGCAATCGCATAATCGCATTATCTCAATCGCCAAGTCTAGGATCCCGATATTACATACATGCTTGCCTCCGATGCAATGAGTTGGAGATTACTGATCAGGGGTCCTTCCACCCTTGCCTTAAGTCCTCTCTTTGAACCTTTTGCGATGCGATTCTTCCTTTATAAGGCCTTTTATGCCATTTTTAGGAGAAATGCCTCCTTTTCCCGATCTGGGGCTCCCAAGGGCTACTTTGACCTCCTGCGCAGTCTCCATGGGCCTCGGTTAGCGCGCTTTGACTGAGGTCCTCGTCGCTCCACACTGGCTTCCATTGCCACTGGTTCAGGGTACTTTCGATTACTATTTTTGATTCTTTAGAGATTTGTTTCATCCTGATATAGTCAAGGTTCTTTGACAGTCGTCTATGGATCTGATTTGGATCATGGCCTTCCCACTGAAAAAGCTTTTGGACCACCAAAAGTTGGTTTTCTTCAAGCATCGACTAAGTGAGGAAACTGTTGTCTCACTTGTCCAATCTCAATCCACTTTGCACTGCTCGACTTCGAACCTTTAAGCCCAATCCTAAGGTATTCCACTTGTCCACTGCATGTCATCCTTACCTTCCTGTCCAACACTGTGTCTTCCCGTAATTGACTAATATATTCAAGTAGTAGGTCATCAACAGAAGGTAACTGACTCTGCTCTTTAGGGTCCTCAAACATTGAAGGTTCGGACAACCTCAAGCAATATGCATTCACGACTGAGTAGATGTACATGTAAGCTGGTAGATCAAGGCAAAACCCATTTTCACCAATCTTCTCAAGTATCCTGAAGGGTCCATACCTGATAGGTTTTAGCTTTTTACCTTCACCTTGCATCGTGTCCTTGCTGATATACAACCAGACTTGGTCTCCAACTTGAAAACTATGCTCCATCCGATGCTTATCATGCCTAGCCTTGCACTTGGCCTGGCTCTTTTCCAGTTGTTCCTGTACTGCCTGGTGGATCTCCTGGATCTATTCAATGAACCTAGTTGCCTTGTCCACATCACTGTGTCTATCAACCATGGTATTTTTACCAAAGACAAAATCCAAAGGAGACCTTGGTATGAAACCAAAACATGTCTCAAAAGGATATCTTTGTGTAGAAGAGTGTTTGGCTCTATTGTAAGCATGTTGCACATAACACAAGTGTTCATCCCAAAGCTTAGGATGTTTGCTGCAATATCCTCTCAGTAACTGGATCACTGTCTTGTTAACTACTTCTGTCTAGCCACCTTTTTGTAGATGAAAAGTTATGCTTTTCTTTAATTTGGTGTCCATTAGTTCCCATAGACTTGAACAAAACTTCCCCACAAATAGGGTGTCTTGATCAGATACAATAGAAGTGGGTAATCCAAAATGAACCCATACATGTTCAAAGAATAATTTTCCAGTTCGTTCAACTATAATTTTTTTGCTACGGGTATCAGAATAAACATTTTATTGAACCTATCCACAACAACATATAGATAATCAAGACCTTTCCTACAGTTAGGTAGTCCTTCAACAAAATCTAAGGAAATGCTTTCCCAAGGGTGAGAAGGAACTGGAAATGGAGTGTACAAGCCTAGTTTTCTATTGTTGGGCTTGCTTTTAGCACACATAGCATATCCCTTTACATATCTAGAAACTGTCTCACTCATTCTCAGCCAATAGCAGAACCTTTGCAGCTGTGCAACTGTTTTACTTACCCCAAAGTGACCCAATATCAAAGAAGTGTGTGCTTCCATAATTATCTTTGCTCTCTCAGTTTGTGGAATGCAGAGTTTCCCACAATGATATAAGAGTTGGTCCTTCACATGATAGTCCAATTATTCTACTCTTTTGCCTTGACTCAAAGTTGCATATACATCTTTAAAGTACATATCCTGAGCATATTATTCTTTGTAGCTTTCATGCAGCACAGAATTATGCTTAAGTAGGGTAGATGCATTTATAATGGGTCTAGATAACATGTATGCAACCTTGTTATGTATGCCCTTTTTATATCTGATGACTAAATGAAATTGTTGTAGAAAATGCATCCATCTGTAGTGTCTTGATTGCTGCAACTTGGTTTGGGAGTGTAGGTATTGAAGTGGCTGATGATCAGTATGTATCACTATTTCTTTTCCCATTAAGTAATGTTTCCACTTTTTCACACTTTGAACTAATGCATACAATTCTTTATCATATGTAGGATAGTTAACTACTGCAGGATTAAAAGTCTCAGAATGGTAACATATGGTTTTACCATGTTGTGTCAACATTGCTCCCATGGCATAGTCACTAGCATTAGTTTGGATCTCAAATGGTCTTTGTAGATTTGGCAGTGCTAGTACAGGTGGTGTACTAATCTTTTCTTTCAAGGTGTCAAAGGCTTTCTGTTGTTTGCCTTCCCATTGAAACACCTTGTTCAATCCTATCAAAGCATGTAAGGGAGCTACAATTGAGGGAAAATTTGAAATGAACTTCCTCCAATACTGTGCTACTCCTAAGAAGCTTCTCACTTCTGTAGCAGACTTGGGTTTAGGCCAGTTTACAATGACTGCCACTTTAGAGGGATCTATTTTCAATTCACCTCCCCCTACTATGTGACCCAAATAATTTAGAGAGTCTTTTCCAAATTCACATTTGGAGCGTTTAACATAAAGTTTTTCTCTTTTCAAAACATCTAATGTCTACTTAACATGCTTTAAATGTTCTTCCCACGTTTTACTAAAAATCAGAATGTCATCTAGATACACAATAACAAAATCATCAAGAAAAGGTCTGAGTACATCAATCATTAATATCATGAAACTATCAGGAGCATTAGTTAGGCCAAAAGGCATAACCAGCCATTCATACAACCCCTGCTTTGTTTTGAAAGCAGTCTTCCATGCATCTTGCTTTACAACTCTGACCTGATGGTATCCACTGTGCAAATCTAGCTTAGTGAAATAAACAGCTTCCTTCAATTGATCTAAAAGATCATCTATGCGAGGAAGTGGATAACGATTTTTTATTGTTATCTTATTCAGTGCTTGGTAATCAATCCTTATGCTTTCTAAAGTCCTTATACATTTCTTTTACCATAGACTTTATAGCTAGGAAACTTTCTATGAATTGAGGGTCTGACCCTATAGAACCTTCCTCTAACATTGTCTTCCGAGAATAGACTCTCCCAATTTCAGGATTAGTTTCCACCAACTCTCCTTCTCCTAATTTGAGCTTTGATCTAGTGAGCATTCACAGCTAAACCAACACAAGCTTGTCTAACCTTACAACCTAGAGCTCCGATACCACTTGATCTGATAATCACCCTATGAGTGACCTCAATGGAAGATTTATTAAACAAAAGGTATTGCAGACTCATGTGCTGGTGTGTGTTCTGTGTTATTTAAGCAACGGATCGATCAGATTGCCAGTAAACAGATATTTAAATGGAAAGGCAACAGAGAAATATAGTAAGCAAACATAAAGACACAAGAATTTTAATAAGGAGTTCACCCTATTCTCCAGGGTTACGTCTC
The DNA here is from genome assembly GCA_000404065.3 of Pinus taeda. Lineage (NCBI taxonomy): Eukaryota > Viridiplantae > Streptophyta > Pinopsida > Pinales > Pinaceae > Pinus > Pinus taeda. Next base: position 5,986 of record APFE030939718.1, on the reverse strand, counting down.
CAGTCCAACTTTTAGTGGTGGCCTTGTTTTATTATGCCTTTAGTAGAGAATTACAATGCAGGGACTCAATGTGATCTCTCCTAAAGCAGGTATTGCTTGGCAGGGTGGTTCTTGGATTCCCCAAGCCACTGGAGTGCACAAACTCTTCTTCTTCCTACCAGCTCTGTGACCTTCAGGTCTACAATGGACAGAGCCAAATGTGATACTTGGTCTGGACAGATTCCCCTACGGGATGGCTTGAATCTTCAAGCTCTGGTGCTCAATGTTGTCACTGGTCAGCTCGGCCCACTGTCTCTTTCTGCTCTTCTCTTGTTTCACTACCCTTTCCCTGTATTTCGTCCTCCTCTTGGGATTCCAGTCCTTTTTCCCTCATCTCTTGGACTTTCTCCGACTTGACGGTGTATTTTGTCTCTATTCATGGCTTTTTGTCATTCAAACCCATGCCCGCTTGGTTCCTCTTCTGCCTCTGTCGATTCACCTTCTGCAGTTGCGCTTCTGCTCCTTGTCTCTTCGACTGGCCATCTGGCTCCATGGCTCTCTTTGCATTACAAAATGCATAATTGTCTATAAAACACCCGCTTTTAGCGTGGCACATTGATCAGGGGTAGTTAGAAAGGAATCGGGGCCTTCCTTTAGGCAAAACCTGAAAATAGAACAAAATTCCAATACACAGAGTTTTACTGGAAATACTCTATCGAGCATGAAATCCGGACTTCAAATTCTATGAAACTATCCCTATAAACCCATCGGGTCTGCCATTCTATCACAAATCACTATCGCATCACGTGGGGCTTAAAAACCCTTTGTATTGGGGATCATTGATCGCCCGATTACCGACCATCGATATCGATGTATCGCTATCGGCATATCGCAATTGCAACAACCCCGGGGGTTCTTTCCTTTGGCTATGCCGACCACCAATCTGCCGATCTGTCGATCGCTCCAATCGCTGATTATCGCAATTGCATAATTGTATTATCACAATCGCCAAGTCTAGGGTCCTGATATCGCATACATGCTTACCTCCAATGCGATGAGTCGGAGATCGCTGATCGGGGGTCCTTCCACCCTAGCCTTAAGTCCACTCTTTGAACCTTTTGCAATGCAATTCTTCCTTTATAAGGCCTTTTATGCCATTTTTTAGGAGAAATGCCTCTGTTTCTTGATCCAGGGCTCCCAGGGGCTACTTTGACCTCCTGCGCAGTCTCCATGGGCCTCGGTCAACGTGCTTTGACCGAGGTCCTTGTCGCTCCACGCTGGCTGCCATTGCCACTGGTTCAGGGTGTTTTCGATTTTTGTTTGGATTCTTTAGAGATTTGTTTCATCCCGATATAGTCAAGGTTCTTTGATAGTCATCTATGGATCTGATTCGGATCAAACCCCGTACAGAAATTACCTACAAATGAATTCTAAAACACAGAAAAAACAATGCGAGATCATAACACATAAAACACATATACACAGAGATTTTCCCTTGGATCTCAAAATCAGGACTACTAGCTTGATTTTTCATTATGTTCCTTTTAATGTTACAATACATATTTATGCATGCCAAAGCATCCAATACCATGGACCAAAAACCATCGCGTCCAATACCATGGACCGAAAACCATTGTGTCCAATACCATGGACCGAAAACCATCGCATCCAAAAAACATGTGTGAAAATCATGCACAAAACAATAGGTGGGTCTGCCCAACCTAACATAGGGTACAAAACCAAAATTTTCTTCAAACCCCCTGTTAACTATGTGGAAAGAACATAACACAACCCAACAAGTGGGACCAAGAGGCCAGCTACCTAAGTGGTTGGCATGGTTCCTAGGAGTCTTGTAGTTGATGTAGAAGGTATGTATGTTGTGTTTTCATCAATTCCACTTCCATAAGGTCACATAGGAGGTTGAATCCAATCATAGTGGCATCTCGTCACATGTTTACCTCGGTTGGTCGGTTACTTGGGTAAATGTGGGAAGATGGTGTTACATAGTGATATCAGAGCATGGCTCACCCCTCACACTAGATGGGCAGTGTGTTGGTCATGCATTCATGTTGAATGCATATGTGTCTCTTATGCTTGTAGTCCATGTGCTTGTTGCATTTGCATGGTGTTGATCATGGTTGTAGTGATGTCACCATGTGAAGGTTGATGGTGTTGTTGTGGGATGTGTCATCATGAGTGTATGTTTATATATGTATTTGTTATGCATGTAGGTGTCTATATGTTGTTATGCATGCATTTTCATTGTCATGGTTATGCATGTAGGGTAGGTTGGACATGCATTTTGAGATCATTGTATGAAATTAGGTCATCATGATGATATTGGTATGTTATGATGCTAATGAGTTGGCTGAGATAGACCAGGAGATGGAGATCATTAAAGTGAAGTTGCAACATTGGACCTCGAGGCAAGAGCATGTCGTAATACATGTTTGTATGTTGGGCATGTAGGTATGTAGGTTAAGGATTGTTATATGCATTATGGTTATGTGTATGCCCTTCATTCTATTGATGTTATGGTTACATACATGATAGATGCTAGTTGATTAGTGTAGTCATATGCACATGTGTCAGATAGTCATGAAGGATAGTAACATGTGCTTGTATGCATTTGTTTTATGTTAGATAGCTTGATGATTATGTTATATGTTGCAGATGATCATGTTATAGGTTAACTTGTTGTTGTTATATGATAGTGTGTTTGATGATTAGGGTTATACATTAAGGTCTTGATGTTATATGTATCATACTAATTCAGATTTCTCTACGCAAATGGTTAGGGTTATGTCATTCAAGTATGATTTAATATGTTGTGATATTATGTCATACTAATCTAGATTGACTATGCAGATATTATTATAATGTATGAATGATCATTGTTTATGAATTTATGATGTGAACATGTTAGTTAGTGACCATTATGGATATCATGATCTTATTTTTGTTTGAGTTGTGTTGTGAAGTTATATCATGCTAACTAGATTGATTGTGTAGAAAAGATAGCCTCCCTTGAGATACATTAAGGTATGAGTTTTCTTATGTCGTATATTTGAGGCATGAATGTTTGACTATGTCGTTTATTTGGTGTTTAAGTGTTTGGTGTCTATTATGTCGTTTATATATTGTATGAGTGTTTTATTACTTTAATGATATGAGTATGTGTATATAATATTTCTACCTAAAATAATATTGTTTTAAGATGGTTGTACTAATACATATGTGTTGATACAGTTGATATGTACTTGAGTGTAGTAGGACAAAGATGTAGCATTATGTCTAATGACTATGGATTATGACATGGTTGTTAGACTTGGTAAAGGTTTTCAAATCGATATATATGATTGTCTATTATATTTGGAACATGTGATTGACATGTGTGAGCAGTTGCAAGGAAACATGCTTGGTATTAGCCTAACAAGGTAGGAGTTGATGTGTTTATATAACTAATAGTTGGGTGATGTGACAATGCATATTAAGACTCTGTTGCAACAAAGTAAAAATATAAAAGAAAGGAATTGGGAAAGAATTATTTTGGCTATGTTTGGAAGCCCTAATTCCAAACGAATGAGTGTGTTGCATACCGGGAGTCTTCTTAACCTTAATCTTGTTTGACATGATGTAGATATATGATAGATTCATGAACTTGTACTTGACAGGTATATTATCTAGTCTCTAGTTACATGTGGTTCTATCAAGGGAAATGGAGTCCCTTGAGACATGGTCTGCATGTGTTCAGTTGCAAGCAACATCCTCGACACAACAAGGTAAGGTGACATGTGTATTGTTATATGTTTATTTATGCACTGACAATTATGTGTTTATGGTAGTATGACGCAGCGGATTGCATAGCAAGATACTGCCATGAAATTTTGAAGAAGGCTTAGGTGGCGCTTTCCTTTGGAAGCACTAGGAACCATGGGGATTGAGTCATGATGTCTGTTGTTAGTTTTGTGATTTGTTGAGCTTGATTTGCAGTTTTTTTTATGTATGGTGAAAGGCTTTGCCACTTTGTTCGTGGTGTCGTATTGTTATTGCTTTTCATGGTTTTCTTCTTATTTGTTTCTTGTGATTGCCTTTTAAGTTTTGAGTCTTGGGAACTGTTTGGGAAAGAAGAAAGCTAGTGGAGCTCGAAGAGAGCCAAACAAAATATGGTAGGCAATATAAAACTCAGATGAAGTCAGTGCATGTATAAAGGAAGTTGAAGGCAAGAGTATGACAACCAGTTGGACTGGTTAGGTCCATTGGTGTAAATATACAATGACGGGACAGTCATGTAAAAGGTAATCAATAAAGGTAAGGTGAATGGATTTGAGGCGTCATATGCCTTGTCTATGTTGGGAACTATTTTTCTTGATGTTGTGCATGTGTTGCACGCATAAAGGGATTTCTCTTAACCTTGACCTTATGATATCTAGTAATTATGTTGTGATCATGATTATGTTGATGTCTATATATGTATATATGTATGTATGTATGTATGTATGTATGTCACTATCTGAAATGGTTGTCAGGGATCATTCTGTGGAGGAATGATTGATTATGCAGTTGAATGGAATGAAGGGGTTCTTGGCCTTATGAGGAACCAAGTGGGAAGAGTAACCCTGACAGATATATCATGTTAGTACCATGTTGATATGAATTGATATTATATCCTTGAATTATGCCTATGTTGATGTTATGGAAAAGTAATGTTGAGGGTTACATCAATGAAATGAAATTAGTGTGCTTTGCTGCATGCTAGGATAAGCATGGATTGTGCAAAGAGACTTGAAACACGCATTCCTGGTAAATACAGTGTGGTATCTAGATGTGTGGTACTATTCTTGTGCATATATTGTATATGTTCTACATGTTGCATATGTGATGTTGTGCACATGTGGCACTGTGTACATGAGGTATTGTGTACACATTATACAGGCGGTGCGGTGTACATGTGGTGTTGTGTACACGTTGTGCAGGAGGTATCATGTGCATGTGATGTTGTGCACATATTGTGCAGGTGGAGCATTGTATAGGTGGTGCTATGTACATATTGTACATATCGTACTAGTGTACATGGGGTATTGTGCGTGTGTCATACATGTTGTGCTACGAGCATGTGGTACCATGTATGTGCATTGTGTAGTCATGGTATTGTGACATATGTATTCATTGTTTTTCACTCTATGTACGTATTTATGTGGTGTTGTACACTAGGTGTAGGTGTATTGTGATGTATGTTAGGTAGGTGCATGTATTGCATGGTGTTGTATTTCATGTGTGGTTGTATGTGTATGTGCACATGGCTAAGGAGAAGGCAATGGGTGTTTTTCAGGAGTGGCAATTGATCTAGTATGCATATGGAATAAGGACAAAGGTAGAAGCTAAGGATTGATTAAAGGATAAGTATCAATATTTGTTAAAATTGGAAAACAGGGAAAAACTTCATGTGGGTCATCTTATTCATGGCTGATAATATTTTTATTATATTCCTCTCATCGAGAGGTGTAGGATTGATATAAAGATCATCTGATTCTAATAAGTATTCATAGAGATATGAATTTTATTTTGATTATGGAATTATTATCAAGCCGACCTACAACTCATGTAGGCTCAGAAGCCCAACAGTCACATCTATTCACCCACCAACATTGTGTATAAATATAAGAGGACTCTTCCTCATTTGGATCACTCATCTCATCACATCTCTCTCTCTCTACTGTGCAGATATGAGTCTCTTCTCTACTGCGCTGAAATGGGTCTCTCTCTCTCTCACACATGTGAAACCGGAAGCTGCTGAATTTGAAGCTGCAACTGCAGAAGTAAAGATTCACTTGCAAGTCCTAGAAGATATCCTCTTTGGAACTATGTTGTAGGTTCATCTGAACCTCCTCTGAAAGCCGCAACTTTTGGTGGTGGAATGAAGTCAATCCGATGAACGGTTTGCAAGATATCGACTGCCCTAGTTTTGAAACCGGAAGCTGCTGAATTTGAAGCTGCAACTGCAGAA
>APFE030939707.1:0-11093 GCA_000404065.3 Pinus taeda | reverse complement strand
AAAGGAACATAATGAAAAATCAAGCTGGTAGTCCCGGTTTTGGGATCCAGTGGGAAATCTCTGCGTATATGTGTTTTATGTGTTATGCTCTTGCATTTTTATTTTTCTTGTGATTTAGAATTGGTATGCAGGTAATTTCTGTACGGGGTTAAAACCTACAAATGTACACATATAATTAACCATACAATCCACTATTTTCAATTAGGTAAGAAACCAAATGAGATGCAACAACTAAAGAAGGACTTACATAAAATCTGTTACATTTCTAATAAAGATAACAATTCTATAAATATAAATACAATTTACAAGAAAGGAGTTTCATTTGTGTTCAATGGTCACAGATTAAAACTCTACTACAAGACAACAAATAGAAATGATTTATTTCCCTATTATTTCAACAAGCCAAGATGCAAGTAGTGGGTGAAGGGAGTAATACTCATACCTCTCTTTCCATCTAAAATTTACTTTTTGAAATATATATGAAGCAACACATCAATAAAATATTTAACATGTTGTCTATACTTTTGCCTCTGAATGGTCATTCGAGGTTGTGGGCTTTGGCCCTGTAATGTTAATATGAATGTCCATTGAAGGTTGTGGGATTTGGCCTTGCAATGATAAACATGGTCTTCTATTATTTCTCATTTTCTCTCAAATGTTTTGGTGGTTTTCAAGGCAGTGAATCCATTTGTGTATTTAAAAACACATTTTAAACAATTAAAATTCGTGATCTTACCAAATCAAATTCTAAGAAAAAGAGAAAAAAACATGAATTTTCGCTTCATTTTTTCATTCATCAATTGATACCTTGCAAATCAAGCAACCCTAAATTAAAATGGAATGGAATCTCCCATGTTAAATGTTCCCATGATAGTTCCATCCTTTGATTAGTAATGTTGCAATACTCAACATGGTTAATGTCTGTTGGTCACTTTAATTGCTTATTAATTAAACAGTCGAGTGCCACATAAATTGTCAACCCGGGAAAGTCCGATTATTTCATAGGCAACTACGTACTATATGTACTCAATTTTAATAGCACTAAAAGTTGTAGTATAAATAAATCACACCTCGTTTAAATCTTCACTATGTGTTACAACAACTATACTCTATTGCAGATATCTAACAAGAGATGAATAATTGGTCAGAAAGAATACATCTGCAAAAGAAAACAATGGATATTCTGTAACAAAGGATTAGGACCTATCCCCAGAGTGGGAACCTTCAGCACCTGCCTCTGTTCATCTAGTTCACCAATTCACTCTGTAAACCTAATCACCGGTGAGACACTCATGAAATAACATCAATCGATTAAGAAAGAAACAGAGTTTCAGCAAAAGTAAAATAACATCCAGAAACAGTACTTGTTAACAAGGTATGAACAGAAATCACACTTAACACACGACAGAAAGATAATGGGTGAATCTTGTGATGAAGGTGGTCCCTGTCCTTCTCACAAGATTCTCCAGGAAAGAGAAACTAAAATGAGATACTCAGAACAAAACTCTATTCATTCATCAATATACCATATTACAGAAAATATTCAGTCTCGTTCCTTCAACTACAACCTCCTGTTACAGCTTGTTCATCCCCCCCTTCTAATGTAGATGTCTCCTCTTTATAGAGGAGACATCTATTACAAAAGATTTACATTATAGATTCTAGTTCAACCCATTATACAAAAATAGGGAAATCAGTTTCTCGTCAACAGAATGCTGTTACAGTAATTTAGATTATGAACGTTACATCCAATGTAACAACTTCCTTGGTGATCGATTAGGTTCCTCTGTTGTTGTCAAATCTGGTACGTAAATCTCAACTGTTTCAGCTTCGAGATTTGCGTGCTGTTCTTGCTGTTTCAGCTTCGAGATTCACGTGTTGTTCTTGCTGTTTCAGCAACTACAAAAGTTAGTCCTTCCAGCTTCAGGCAGTTTCAGCAATGCGGTCTGCACATCATTCTTTAATTTTTCAGCAACTTAATCAACTTAAAAGATTAATTATGAAGATAACATGATTATATGTTAAATAATTAAACATATAGCGATGAGAAGAGTCACTGCATACCTTGGAATAATTGAGTCAAAACACTAACAAGGACTTTCAAATATGGGTTGAAAAGGGTGATATTATAACAAAATGTATGGTCAGAGAGAGACAATATGGGGTCCTAACATCCCCCCAACTGAAAGGATTGCATGTCCCCATGCAACTTCTACTCCGAGTCTGAGTCGGAATACTGGGATGTACAATGCAAATTGCTTATGTAGTAAGTATAGAAAGTGCTGTCAACCATGTCTCTGAACCCTTGGACATTCTGAACATTTTGCCATGCTGCAAGCTCCTCCTTTTTGGTCAACGTGAACTGAGCCTTGTATTGCTTTCTTGGCAGCCATAGAAGAGGGAAGTGAAAGTGATAACCCAACCATTTCTCAGCACACTGTTGAATACATTTAGCATAGTTAGGTATTCGTGAGATTGCTGCCTGAAGATTGAGAGGGTTAAAGGGATGGTACTCCCTTCTCTCCTTAGGACAGTGTTCCCAAAATAGATTATTTGCTTGTATGGCCAAAGTTCCCTTAGTCTTGACATAGTGTTGGTAGTCCTCCAAGACTGCTGCCTGTAGTTTTCTGATATGGTCAGTCATTCCTGGCTCTCATAGAACTCGTTGATGTTCAACAATAAAAACAACGACATTTTGTGGCTCAGCTCGGATCTAGAGAAGGCAATTCTCCTCATTGTGTGTTGCTAACATGAAAGCATTTTGCCAGGTAAGATGATTAGCCAAGAAAGAAACGAAGACTCTAATATGAATATCACCAACGAGAGGAATTAAATTAAGCTTCCTATCTTCAGGCATGGCCTCATTGTGAAGATAGAGTTCACATAACAAGTGTTGTTCACTATTTGACGCTTCTGCAAAAGTCTCAATAAACTGATGAGGTGTAGACACCTGCTGGGTTCGTCCATCTCTGATCACTTTCACTTGGAGTAATGCTAAGCGTTCTCTCAGAAACACAGAATAATTAAAAGATGGTTTTCTAGTGGCAAGTAATCTTTGAACCAAGTCAAAGATAAGAGACAGTCTGGCTTTTAGCTTTTTATTTTCCTTGTGTTGTGCACGAGACTGTTCGAGGACTTCCCAATTTCTATATACATGATTGAGCCATAATGATTTATGTTGCTGAAATGCCTTTCCTTGTGAGAGATCATACTCTGTCTTCCATGTGTCCCTCAGTTCTTGAAAACTGGAGGTCTGAGTGGAAACAATGCTTACACATCGAGGTTCAGTCTGGGTACACACAGTCTTAAAAGACTTTGGTGCTGGTTTCTCATCTGTAACAATTAGGGTAGGCTGGGGTGGTTTTATTTCTTCCTCAAAGGTCTTTGAAGGCCTTGCTGGTTCTTGTGTAACAGCATGGTGTTCCTTTTTAACTATGACAGGAGCAGATACAGGACTGGATCCAGGCAACAGAACTTCGATTATCTTATAACCGGCTCGAGAATAGAGATCACCACATTCACTGCACATGTATTCATTGTGTCGATCCTTTTCTGCACTCTTTTCAGCTGCAGATGCTATCTGAGCTAACATGTACATATTGAGTTCCTTTTCATAAGCTTCCCTTGCCATTGTTAACTCATGCTTATAAGCCTCAATCTCAGATTTCAAAAACTCGTTTTCTTCCTAAAGGGAGGTTAAAGTAACCGGGCCTTCTGTAGTAGTTGCAGGTTCTAGTGGATGGGAGGATCGTTGTTCGGTGGTAGCTTCATCATTTGCATTCTCAACAAGTGGTTCTTTTGTAACACCTGTTAGGTCAGTGGTTGGTTCTTGTGTAACAGCCACATCTAGGTCATCTATCTTTTGTTTCTCAACAAGTGGTTCTTGTGTATCACCTGTTAAATCAGTGGCTAGTTCTTGTGTAACATCCACATCTAGGTCGTCCACCTTTTGTTTCTCAACAGGTGGTTCTTGTGTATCACCTGTTAAGTCATTGGCTGGTTCTTGTGGAGCAGCCACATGCTGTACATCGTCTTGGGTGTCTACTTTTGATAAATCAGTAGCTGGTTCTTGTGGAGCAGTTGCGTCCTCTGAAAGGAATGATGTCACAAAATCCTGAACAATTTGCATTTCAGTACTCGAGGGTGAGGAAGGTAAGGGTTCAGGGCTTGGCGGGGTACGGAGTTTTAGGATGATAGGTGGGGAATTTGGGGTGATGGCCTCAGTTGCTGTAGACGTCCTTGTTCGTCGTCGAGGTAAGGAGGCAGGAAAAACAATGGTTTTTCTCTTACGAACATTTTTCCTTAGGATAGGGGGATTATCAGTAATAGCGACTTCCTTAATTAAAGCCCTCGTTCTTCTCTTTAGTGGGGGTGCAACTTTCTCTTGTCTTTTCATTTTGAGCTTAATAATGGGGGTATTATCATCCGAATTATCAGTAGGAATATGGATGATGGGAGTGGATGATTCGGTTACATTAAGGGTGGGGTCTGTTGTGGATTTTCAGTGCTCAATTGGGGTGTTTCGGCTGCTGGTTGCTGAATTTCAACAGCTTGCTGGGGAGGGTTATCAAGGGGAGGGGGATTGTGCAGGGCAAAGCCCCTATGGATTAGGAGCTGAACCAAGCGATGGTGCGTGAGGGAGAGGAGTGGGTGCCTTGCATTCACGGAATAGTGTGACATATTCTTTAGACAACCAAGCAGATAGTATGACATATTTAATAAACGACCATGTCTTAAATGATTCAATAACACAAAGTCATGCTGGTACACTACCTAATAATGTCCCTCATAGGTGAAGTAGTGCTTAACGAACTCTGCAACCTTCGGCCATGGCGGTGGTAGTGAACAGAGTGAAACACCCCTGCCTTTAGGTTCGACCCGCTCCCCTGGTAGAAGAAAATCTTGCTGTGCGTTCAGAATGAGGTGTTTTCGACTGAACCAACGAGTACCATTGGTTGGTAACCCTGAAACCTGCACTATATCCTCCTCCGTTATTGGAATTTTCACTCCCTGAACAGTAGAGTATCCTTCTTTCAAATTGCATGCGAATTCCAGAAATTGCTGAGAATCAAAATCCGGGAGCCTTCGGAAATAGTCCACCCATCCTGCTTGTAGAAAAATTTGGTATGCTTCCTGGTAAAGTTCCAATAGATCCGTTGAGCCAGGTTCATGTCTAACATCGTTTCCTCCCATAGTTATTGGTTCAGTAAAATGCAGAGTACAGACCCGAGTTGCCGCAGCCGAAAGAGAGTAAGATGTTGCAAATGAGATTATGACACAATAAGACACAGACGGGGTGACGAGACACAACTGTGAAAGAAAAAGAAATGACGGTAATTGGCGTATCATGGAATGCTTGCAATATTTTGGTATTCCCCCCCAACTGCGGCTAAAATGATAGGTTTGAATGTACGGTGATTTTGGCAATCATATCAATATCTTCTCATTAAGTACAGTTTAATATTTACACATAAACATGCATACCTTCACATTTTACCTTTGGTTGTTGTGCGGAAAATATAATCTTATCGTTAATAGATCACCGATGGTCATGAAAAAGGGTTTATAAAGTATGAGGGTATTTATACAAAAGGTTTTCTATATTCACGAGAAGTGATAGTGAAGGAACACAATTATCAGGATGAATGACTGATTCCTTTAATGAAGAGTGATATGTATCCATAATTTTGAGAGAAAGTAATGGTTCAATCTCGGGAAAAATGGGAAAATTGGTGCTTCTTAGGGAAAGATGGAAAAGATTGGTGTTTCAGCAACGGGAATAAAAAAAATGGTGTTTCAGCAACGGGAATAAAAAAAAATATGGTGTTTCAGCAACGGGAAAAATGGGAAGATGTTGCTGAAGGGTAGTGAGAGGGAATGGATTATGATTTGAAGTGAAATGGCAATGTTTCTCTAGCCGAAGCTTGATCATTCCTATATTGAAATTGTTATTCTCATCCAGCCTCCAAATCTAAGATCTGCAAAATAGTTAATTGTAACATGGAAACCCTTGACAGGGATTATTAGTTAAGAAATCTAATCTAAAAAAAAACATGTAAATAGAAGAACTAAGTGCAATGAGGGATAGCAGACTCCCTCAAAAATACATAGTATATCTGTCATGCAAGTGGCTTTGAAATCCTCTTTAGAAATAGGTTGTTGATACAAACGGAGCCGATACTCATTCAATAACAATGGTGTTCTAGAATCATCAATTGTTAGGAGCCTGACTGTTCCATTTGGAAAAGCAGTATCTACTTCATAAGGTCCTAGCCACCTTGTTCTTAATTTGCCTTGAATTTTTTTAAAAGGGAGTCATACAATAGAGCCCAATTACCTTTTTGGAACTGCTTATGCTTAATGGTTTTATCATGCCACCTGGTACTTTGCTATTGTATCATAGTTGTTTGATGGATGGCATCCAACCTCTTTTCATCCAATTCCTGAAGCTGCTGCAACCTAGCTGTCTGTGCATCAGTCAAGTCAAGGTTAACATCTAAAGCGATTCTTAAGGTTTTAATTTCAAATTCCACAGGAAAAACAACACTTTTACCATAAACTAATTCATAAGGTGAAAAATCTGTAGTGTTCCTCTAAGTAGTTCTGTAAGCCCATGATGCTTCAAGCAACCTTTGAAACCAATCCCTTCTATTATCCTTTACCGTTTTTGTTAAAATGGCTTCTATGACTTTATTCGTACTTTCCACCTACCCATTGGCCTGGGGGTGATAATGCGTAGTCATTTTATGATTAATATGTTATTTCTAAAGTGTATCCTTAAAGCCATGAGAGTTGAAAGGAGGTCTTCCATCTGTGACTAGTTCTCTAGGCAATCCAAACCTAACAAAGATTTCTTCAAATAGAAAGGTTAAAACAGATTCTTCATTAGCTCTAAGGAGTGCCTTAGCTTCCAACCATTTAGTCATATAATCTGTGCAAACCAATATACAAACTCTTTGATTGGATGGAGGGTTGATGGGACCTATGAAATCTAGGGCCCATCTTTCAAAGGGTTCAAGTATTACCTGGGGGTTCAGTGGCATTTCATCCCTGTAATTAGGCTGGCCCATTCTCTGACAACTATCACAGGCCCTGACATACTTTTTTGCATCCTTGAAAAGTGAGGGCCAATAATAACCCATTCTAAGAACCTTATGTGCTATTCTTTTATCAGCAAAATGCCCTCCACAAGGGCCATCATGACAAGCCTTCAATATATCATAAACCTCATCTTCTCTAATGCATCTCCGAATTTCCTGATCAAGTCCTGCGTGAAAAAGACACCAGCTTATCCAGTTGTACCGAACACTTTGTTGAATGATCTTTCTTTTCTCTCTATGTGACAGGTGTGATGGTAGCTTCCTTGCAACTAAATAATTTGAAATGTCCGCATACCAAGGTGAGTGAGCAGATACTGCAAATAAATATTCATTAGGAAAGGAATCATCTACTGGAGTGTTCTCATCAGTTTTTATCCGAGAAAGGAAATCAGAAACTACATTATCTTTACCTGGTCGATATGCAATTGTAATATCAAATTCTTGTAATAATAATAGCCATCTAGTAACTCGAGCATTTGTGACTGATTTATTCATTAAATACTTAATGGCTGAGTGATCGGTATGAACAAAAGTAGTGTAACCGGTAATATAATGTCGAAACTTGTTAATAGCATAAATGACTGCTAAAATTTCCTTTTAGGTAACTATGTAATTAAGTTTAACATGGGTCATATTTTTACTAATAAAATAGATAGCATAAGGAAGATTGTTTTCTTCTTGGCCCAAGACAGCTCCAATTGCAGTATCTGAAGCATCAGAGGATATATGAAAGGGCAATTCCCAATCAGGTCCTCTTAAAATAGGAGCTGTAGAAAACTGATGCTTAAGTTCATTAAATGCTTTTTGACAACCATCAGTCCACATGAATTCAATATTTTTCATAAGTAACACAAACAAAGGAGAAGCTATTTTAGAAAAATTCTTGATAAATTTTCTATAATATCCAGCATGTCCTAAAAAACTTCTTACATCAGTTTGTGTTTTAGGGATAGGAAGAGTCTGAATTACCTGTACCTTAGCTAGATCAACTTGAATTCCTAGGAATGAGATAAAGTGTCCCAATACAATTCCTTGATTCATCATTATATGACATTTTTCAGTACTTAAGGCAAGATGGGCTTCTATACATCGTTTAAGTACTTTCTCAAGGTTTTGTAATTGCATCTTCAAAGCACATCCTAAGGGTAAAGTCATCCATAAATTATCTCTAGAGTCATTAAGCAATCAAGAAATTTATCTTAAATTTTGTTGAGCATTACATAGCCAAATGAAGAACTCTATAGGAAAATTTCCCATGCTATAAAGTGGTATTGTCTTGGTCTTGGTGGCACTTGATTCTGTTTATCCACTTAACCATCTAAAAGGAAAAGAATCTCTTCCTGACAACTGTCTAGCACCTGATCAGTAAATGGTAGGGAATTATCTTGAGCTTATTTAAGAGCTCTATAATCCACACACACTCTCCATTTCCCGTTTTTCTTAGGTACAATCACTAATGGAGAAACCCATTCACTATCATATATAGGGTATATAAATCCTGCATTAAGCAATTTTTGAAGTTCTTCTTTAACAATTTCCCTTAAATTGGGATTCATTCGTCGCTAGGGTTGACAGACTGGGTGAGATCCCTCTTTGACATAAATACGATGAGTACATAATTCACGAGAGATTTCCTTCATATCTGTGTAGTCCCATGCGAATGCTTCCTTATTTTCATGAAATAACTTCATTAACTGTTGTGTTTCAGCATCTGTTAGGTTATGGTTTATATTCAATGTTTTGCCAGGCTCGATTTCTACTGTTATGCTCTTGGAGGAGATATCAGCTAATGTTTGAGATAAATTTTCAGTTTTAAGGTTTTGTTGTGATTCAGGTTCCAAGATTGCAGTTAATTGATCATGTGTTTTAGAGTTAACCGAAGAAGGTTCGGAAATAAAATTACTAATTAGTTCATCATCGATTGTATCTTTAAAAGTTAAGGCTTGTCCAATAGTCAAGATGGGTTGGGTATCATCATCCTCATAGTCTAACCATACAGAGTTATCATTGTTAATCATAGGTGTAGCATGAGGGTAAAGAGTGAGCTGCTTAGTTTCACATCCATTAGAAATTGTCATTGAGCCTGATCTACAGCTGATGAAGGCATCTGCTGTAGCCAACCAAGGTCTCCCTAAAATCAATGGATGTCCCCCCAACTTTGTTTTAGTCTGTAATATAACAAAATCAACTAGGTAGTTCGAAGATTCGACTGAAATTATCAGGTCTTCAATAACCCCTTCTGGTTTGATTGTGGAACGGTCAGCTAGTTCTAGAATGGTTGGGGTTTCTCTAATTACATTCTTTAACTGTAATAACTGTGCAGTTTCAAGTGTCATAATGTTTATAGCAGCAGCTAAATCTACCAGAACTCTGGAAACAAAAGTTTTTCCAACCTGTACTGTAACTGTAGGATGACCAGGGTCACCATATTTCACAAGAGGGGTTTTTCCTGTCATTAAAGTAGCTAGATCACCCATCACATGAACTGTGAGGGGATCTTTAACTTTTCTTCTAGGTCTCTTAATGCAAATGTCTCTAACAGTTCTAACATAAATTGGTACATCTCTAAGTGCTTGTAAGAGTGGAATTTTAACATACAGATTCTGAAATTCTCATAGAAGGTTAAAAGCAGGTGGCTCAAGTGTCTTGGTAAGAGTTAGACGTTTAGGGAATGGTGGCTTTGCTGTTTCAACAGTTTTATTAGAGGGTGACTCAACTGTTCCAGCATTCTTATTGGATGACTTATCTTTTCCTGTCTCCTCTTTATCAAAGTTAGAAGAATTAATGTCATCAATAATAGGTTTGACTACTCTCCCAGACCGAAAATGAATATCATTACATTGCATAGGGAAAATAGGCTAGTTCTGAATATCAATAACCTGCAGAGGTTTATTATTATTAGGGTTGGGGTTCAGTTGTACAGGCAGCTGGGTATCATTCTTTGGCTATTCGGTGGAGCATTTGATGGCAGAGAGAGAGATTGCTGATACTGGGGGAATTGGTTTGGAAATGGGATTTGCTGAGTTGTCCAGCTTGGGTTCCACTGATTAAAATAAGATTGCTGTAGAGACCAGGGATTCCATATTGTAGGATCCGCAAAGGGAGGGTTTGGTTGCTGCATGGGTGGGAAGTTCATTTGGTTGAAGGGTGGGTATTGCATTTGATTTAAGGGTGGGTAATTTGCTTGAAAAGGAGGATGCTTATTCCAACGATTAAATGGCATATTAGAATTCATACCTTGTCCTCGTGGTTGCCATTGCCTCCTCTGTGTCAGTAAGTAAACTGCTTCAGCTTCTTCTTCAGTTGGTTGCAGTGCTGCTTTTATTCCTGGTAAATTAGGGCATTGTTGAGTCTCATGGTCCTTCTCGCAAATAGTGCAAATTGGTACCATGTCCAGTGGGCATTCCCTTAGTGGGTGTTTTTCTCTGCATTTAGAGAAGAAAATAGCCAAATCAGCTTCTGCCTCTAGCTTCTTCTTTTTAACCTGCAAGGTGTCAATTTGTGAAGCAAAAGGGCTTAACATTTCAATTTTAAATTCTTCAAGTAAGTTACCTATTTCAGCCCTTGTTGCTCCTCCACTAGCTGATTTTTGGACTCTTGAGTATGTACTATCTCTGCTTTTTGGTCTGTTTACTGCTCCTCTTGAACATCTCTTACAGAGGTTGAAAATATCATCATACGATTCCTTAGATATATCCCCTTTTCCAAGCATATTCAACATGTCTAAAAAGTCATCCCGTACCCCTTTCAACAGTATTGACTTAAGAATATCCTTACTCATATTAGGATGATCGGATCTCTGCAAATTATATTGTAATCTCTCCACGAAATCCTCCAGATTTTCATCCTCCTTCTGAACCATCTTAAATAATTCCTCCTTCCTTTCTCTTGTTCGACAATGGTCTTGGTATTTGGCCAGGAACTTTTCTTTCATCTGATCCCATGTTGTGATCACATGTCCTCCCAGGCTCATGCACCACCTTAGTGCATTTC
>APFE030939703.1:79287-121616 GCA_000404065.3 Pinus taeda | reverse complement strand
GGGTTTCTCCTTTGGTTATAGTACCTAAAAAGAATGGTAAATGGAGGGTATGCATTGATTACGGGGAATTGAACAAAGCAACTTTGAAGGATCACTTTCCTTTACCCTTTATCGATCAGGTATTAGATACTTTAGCAGGCAAAAAGTACTTTTCATTTTTGGATGGTTTTAGTGACTATAATCAAATTCAGGTAGCACCTGAAGATCCAGATAAGACCACATTCACCTGTCCATGGGGAACTTTTTCTTACCGAGTTCTTCCTTTTGGATTATGCAATGCACCCGCAACATTTCAAAGGGCAGTACTAGGAATCTTTTCTGATCTAATCCATGATTGTGTAGAGGTCTATATGGATTATTTTACAGTTTATGGTGATTCATTTGAAGAGGCATTAGAGAATTTGGAAAAAGTCCTTATAATATGTAAAGAAACAAACCTTTCATTGAGTCATGAAAAATACTTTATGATGTTTACTGAAGGGATTGTTTTGGGACATCATATTTTAGGGGATGGGATTAAAGTTGATAGATCAAAAGTTGAAGTCATCTCCAAGTTGTCTATTCCAAATTGTCAAAAATATGTTAGAAGTTTTCTGGGATTTATTGGGTACTATAGAAGATTTATAGAAAACTTCACCAAAATAGCATCTCCACTCTTCAAATTGCTTACAAAAGACTGTGAATTCAAATGGGACCCTGATTGTCAATTAGCATTTGAAACTTTGAAAACAAGAATATCTGAAGCACCCATTTTGAGAGGGCCAAATTGGAAACTTCCTTTCCATATTTCTACAGATGCTTCAGATACAGCTCTAGGAGCTGTGTTGGGTCAAAGGATTTAGTTCCTTATGCCATTTACTATACCAAAAAATTTGAATCCCACTGAGTTGAACTATACTGTGATTGAAAAAGAGTTCTTACTTGTTGTTCATGCAATCAATAAGTTTAGACATTATATAACAGGCTATGAAACTTTTGTCCATACTGATCATTTTGTGATTAGATATCTAATGAGAAAACCTGTTACTAATGGCAGAGTTACAAGATGGCTCTTACTTTTACAGGAATTCAATATTACTGTGTTGGATAGACCAGGAAAACAAAATACAGTAGCTGATTTCTTGTCTAGTATCCAAAATACTAAAGAAGATTCTCCTGTAGAGGATCAGTTTCCAGATGAATATTTATTTGTAGTAACTACTAAGACTCCTTGGTATGCAAATATTGCTAACTATTTTGTTACAGGGAAACTACCTCCACACCTATTTCCTAGTGAAAAAAGAAGAATTATTCAGGAGAGTTCAAAATATTCATGGATTTCTAACGAATTGTTTAAAACAGGGCTAGTTTGTGTGATCAGAAGATGTGTTCGGGAAGATGAAATGCTTGACATCCTCAAAGCATGTCATGATGAACCATGTGTTGGACACTTTGCTAACAAAAGGACGACCTATAAAAGCATCTCTTTAGGATATTATTGGCCTTCCCTCTTCAAGGATACAAAAGAATATGTCAAAAGGTGTGACAACTGCCAAAGAGTAGGGAAACCGACTCTTTCAAATGAAATGCCATTACAACCACAAGTACTCATCGAACCCTTTGAAAAATGGGCTTTAGATTTCATTGAACCCATTAATCCACCATCTAAGCAAAAGAAGTATATATTGGCATGCACTGATTATGTCACTAAATGGGTAGAAGCCAAAGCATTACTTTCTGCTACTGAAAATTCAGTTGTTAGTTTTCTTTATGATGATATTATTACTCGATGTGGTGTCCCAAGAGATATTGTGACAGATGAGGGAAGTCAATTTACATCCAACATGATGGAGAAGCTGATGGAATAATACAAAATCAAGCACAAAAAATCTACTCCTTACCATTCACAAGCAAATGGCCAAGTGGAATCTATAAACAAAGTTATTGAAAGCATCATCACAAAAATTGTTCATCTACACAGAAGAGATTGTGTTGAAAGGCTTCCTGAACCCTTATGGGCCTACAAAACTACATGGAGGAATACAACAGGACATTCTCCCTATGAACTTGTTTATGGGAAAGAAGCCCTACTCCCCATTGAATTTCAAGTCAAAACTTTCAAGATGGCAGTTCAGTTGGGTATGGATCTATCAGAAGCCCAAAAGCACAGAATGGAATAGTTGAATGAGCAAGATGAGATCAGACAAGAAGCAATTCTAAGAACTTATCTAGTTCAACATCAAAGAGCTAAGTGGCATGACAGATATATCAAAGAGAAAAAGTTTCAAGAGGGAGATTGGGCATTACTATTTGATTCCAAGTTTAATGACTTCAAAGGTAAATTTCAAACCCATTGGCATGGGCCATATAATATTGAAAAAGTCTTTAGCAATGGAGCGGTGAGAATCAAGACCATTGATGAATTTCGAACTCCTCTTATTTTGAATAGCCACAGATTAAATATTTATCATAAGCCACTCTCAAAAGAGGAATTTATCAAAATGTTTCAAGAGAATTCTGCAATAAGGCTAGTGAAGAAGAACCACTCTTCCCCACCAGCCTAGCCTTTGTTCTTTTCTGTTAAAAAAAAAGAAAAAAAAAATTTATAAGCCTGAAAACCAATCACTGATTGGCAGTCTTAGACAGAAAATATAGAGTGAAAATCAGGGACACCTGACACTCTATATTTTCCAAAGAAAATCTCTCTTTCTTTCCCATTTTCAATTCACTTCATTTCCATCCCACTCCATTTCATTTTCATTTCACTCCACTCAACTTCATCTCACTCCATTTCATCAATAAAAGTATTTTCATGACCATTTCCATTCAGGTTATTATCTAACTATCTCTATTCATCCAAGTGGTTAGTATGTAAATTTCCGTAGCTGGAATCAGTTTCTATAGCCAGAAGCAGTTTTGGCAGCCACCATTATGTTTTTCAAATTTACAGTCAAGATGTTAGTGCAATAATCATGAAATTGCAGGTATAATTGAGCATATTCTATGAAGACATGGAGCATTTAGAGACATCAATAAGGAGTAGTTGATTAAGGGCTAATGGACAACAAATGACAAGGATTCCGAGGTATGAGAAAAAAATTTCTTTCAAATAGCAATCAAAGGCACAATTTTGCATAGTTATTAAACCTTAAAGCTCCACTATATGCAATGATTACCACAATAGCTCCATTACCATTCCACAACCTTACTCCATGAACCATGCATTTATTCCCAACGGTCTCATGATTAATTTTCGGGTTTAACTCGTAGATGACTGCACTTTCACACTCCACTTGTACTCATGAGATGTGATCCATTTAATTACGGCTCCTCTCCACCGTACTTTTCGCAACCATTTCATCAACGTGTAATGTCTCTTACATAGTCCTTCAGTTCAAAAATTACGACTCCACTTCACTACCCTGCCCTTTTGTTAAAGCCACACCTTATTCACATACGTCTCCACTCCATTTTGTGAACTCACCTCGGCTTCTCATCCTCTGTTTCTGCTTACAGTTCCTGAACACTCCCGCTACCCGTTATCCATCTTCCATTTTCAGCCACTGTTTTTCTATAAACCCTGCAACCTAGCCATCTTACCTCTGTTAAACCCTCACACACAGTTGAATTTCAATTTAATTTCAAATAGAGGAAAGGATGGGACAGCTACTGAGGGTAGAACCAGAAGGGCCTAAGTTCATAGAAGGATACCCTCAAGTAAAAGATTTGTTGAAGAAGTCTAAATGGCTCTGCTTCATTAAAAAATTTAAGGGACACAATAAGGAAGTAACAAAAGCCTTTGCAAGGTCTTTCAACGACCAGGTGGTGGAGATTGGAGACCTCAAGTTCATGGTCACTTAAGCCTCAGTAGCAGCTGCCACAGACTTGCCCCAGGAAGGTGACCGTTGGTTTAAAAACAAAAGTTTGGATGAGAAAGCATGGAGAATTATATTACGTAACCTAGGTATGGACGTTACTGTATTCACAAAAGGAATTCTTATTCATGCATTAAAAGAAGAGTGGGCCAGCTTACTATTAATCATTCAAAAATTTATCACTTGTGAAGGCTAATTTGGGGCAATGTACATGTATCATACTAGGTTATTGATGAACTTCTTAGAGAACCAAACACTTAATCTACCCTATTTCTTATTGTTGAGCTTGAAAAAGATGAGCACCATAGTCCAAAAGAACATAGGGGACATAGAACCTCATTTATATCATCATGGACTCGTGAGGATTCTAATTGAAGATCAAGTGAAGAAAAACAAAGATACTTGGAAACAGTTTCTAGTAAGAAACTACTTTCAAGAGCCATTCGAGGCACCTGAAAGTAAGACACCATAGGCACCAAGAAGGAGTAGGAGAAAAGGAAAAAGTGTCATAATCCAAGACTCTCCTATTGGAAAAACTAAAGAAATTGGTCAAAAAGAGAAGGAGGAAAGAACTAAGGACAGAAAAATGAGAAAATTGAAGGGAAAAAGGAACATAGAAGATGTTTACCAATCACCAGAGCCATCTGTAGAGGAAGACTATCAAGTGTTATCTGAGAGATTAGTGCATCTTCGAAAGCAGGTTGCCACAGCTAAGAAGAAAGAAAAAGGAAAACAAAGCATGAAAGAAGAGAGTACTAGCCCACATTATTTAAGAAGAAGTGGCAGGCTTAGAGGAAAGTGGAGGAAAACACAAGTAAAAGGACCCCACTTCATCGACTTGGATGGGGAAACACCCGAGAAACCTCCAGCTGGCCATAGTCCACGTCATCCTCTACCAAATATTGAAACCAATCGTCCAGATGTTGATGTAAGTCCTTCTCGGCTAGAATTAGAAGACAATCCTCCTCCTCAACAAGACTTTGAAGTCAGCCCAAGGAAAACACCCGAAATAGATCCAAGACAGCAAGAGGTGTATGATTACCTCGAATCCTTAGAGAAGACAGCTGTAGGCCCGAGCACATCATCCACTTTGCCTCACATAACACAAGATGCACAAGTCCAATCCTTGAAACAAGAAGTGTTTGAACTAGAGGTTTTAAACATGCACATTAAACAAGAAAATGAAGCATTAAAGGAGCAAAGCAAAGTGGACAAAATCATTCATGATAATACTATGCTACATTTGGGACTATGGCAGAAAAAGAACAAGAAATTAAAGAAAAAGTGCAGAAAGTTGAGCAGGGAATTAATCAATCTCAAATTCAGATGTTTGATAAGGAAACCCAGGATGGTGGTAGCACTAAGAAAGAAGAGAAGAGGACTGGATGTACTAGTAGAGGCTTTAGAACACATGGATTAAAGGGGATGACTAAAATTTTGGTTGCATGAGGACATGCAACACCTTCACAGTGGAGGTATGTTGAGTCCCAAACTTGCATCTTCCCTATAAACCGTTTTAGCCTTTTCTTCCAGTTACATGAACCTCCAAGTTGTCAAATCATAATTACATATTAGTTTAGAAAGAGCATATAAAATGGTTTCTTAACTATTTCGTGTGACTGCTGTTTGATTTAGATTTTTACTCAGTCAGCTATGGAATCTTTTCATTTTCCGCAGCCAGCTCAACTTTCCGCAACCTTTTTGTTGAAGTCTATGTTATAGGTGTCTACTGAAGAATTCGGCCACATGGGAAAATTTCAAATGATGTGGACATGGAACGTGTGCCCTTGGTTTAACCGAATCACTCACAAAAGACCGTGGTCAAAGACAATCAAGAGATGGTCAACCTAAGAGTTTTACAGTGGCAGGACTCTTATTTTCACCATGAGAAGAATTGCATGGAAAATTCCTAAATCCCAGGAGGCGTGCTAATACCTGTGGACTGCTTCGTGAACCAAATCTAACAGACACCCTCCTTGGATTTAATTTTCATGGCTACCATATTTCTAGATTTCCAGACGTGGTTATTCACGTGTTTGTTTACCAATGCAGATCTTAGGAATTAGTTGTGTCATTTCCTGTTATAAATAAAGCATTATCATATGAATATCAAATAACTTTTTGTATGTAATTTTGACTATTTTATGAGCCACCGTGTCGTGACTTAATCCTTATGTTATGACTACATTTTAATATATGAGAAGACACTGTTCTTAAGCTCAATTCGTGGTTGATTTCTGATTGGCCGAGGCTGCAGAGGGGCCCTGTACACCAAGGTTCTGTAATTACTGTATAGTTTCATGTTTTCTTCATTTACGTTCTTGATGCCGTAACCGTTTGCTTGTATATATTACACTGCTTATGGTATTCATGTTGATTGATGTCCATAGTTTCTTTTATCCTTTCTAATGACTGCCAACCGATCAGTGTCTTTATTTCAGGTTCTAATAGATAGCCTGGGCAAGTGCACATAGCATTTTGATAACTAATGACATGATGGAATTTTCCTGTCCTTTTGTTGATTTATTTTCCTAGTTCTAATTCCAGCATTGTTTATTTCTTTCAGTTTTGTTTTGTCCATTTACTTTTCTGCAAGGTAGATATTAGACTATTCATGTCATTTTCAGTTACGTCCTATAGCCAGTGCGAGTCGAATGGTGAGGGATTGAAGTATGAATGTATAGTTTGACATTAGTTTATTTGTTTTTGCAAGTTAGTGATTAGAGTACTCATTTCATTTTCAGTTACCTCCTATAGCCAG
This sequence comes from Pinus taeda, assembly GCA_000404065.3. Taxonomy (NCBI): domain Eukaryota; kingdom Viridiplantae; phylum Streptophyta; class Pinopsida; order Pinales; family Pinaceae; genus Pinus; species Pinus taeda. Next base: position 115,001 of record APFE030939703.1, on the reverse strand, counting down.
AGCAAGTCGAATGGTGAGGGATTGAAGTATGAATGCGTAGTTTGATCTTAGTTCATTTTATGCAATTTAGATATCAGATTACTCAATTTGTTTATGATTACCTCCTATACCCAGAGCGAGTCAAATGGAGAGGGGTCAGAATATGAGTCTACGTAATATGATTTAGTTACTGTGCTTATGGCTTTTAATTGCTTTGAGTTCAATTTTCTTTTTATACAACAGCAAGGATACTGGGTTTCATAGTCACTAGCTCACTGTTTGGTTTAATTAGAATTTAGGTACATCTTTATTTTCTCTTAGTAATTGATTTCATCATTGCAAGTTTAAAAACCTTTTTGAAAACTTTGAAGTTTGGAAATTATTTTAAAGGTCACCATTGCCTTGAACACTTATATCCATATTTGATTTTTAGAATTTCCATCTCACATTAGGGAATCAACAAGAAGATAAACCCAAAAACAAACCAAAAATAAAAAATGACAAAGAAGTAAGGAATCAGTTATCTTGCATATATAGTGCACTTCACTTCAGCAGTTTACGACTCCCGAATTGACAATTTATATAGAAATTTAGGACACACTAAATTGATCAAACATTTTGGCACCGTTTCCAGGGAAGTGAAACTAGGTAGCCAATTTCTTAAAAAAAAAAGAACAAGAAAATTTCAAGGAAGGTAAAAATTGATGATTTCTCAAAGTATGCTCTCCTCTTGCACCTAGTGTGACTTGGAGGATGAGAAAAGAGATTTATTGGTTCAGTAATTTCTTGAGTATGCTCTCTTCTTGCACCTAGAGTGATATGGAAGATCAGAAAGAGAATTATTAGCCCGACTTGAAGAAAAATAAAAAAATGACATGCATAGAGCAAGAGATTCTAGGGGAAGGTTTATAGCTAGGGCCAAGAGTTCGATTTTTTCAACTCCATCTACTTCAAGGTATAGATAAGATACACCTCCATCATCTCCAACTCACAATCCTAGCCTTAGGATTCCTAGAATTCAAGAGGCAGTAGCTGAATTAGGAGACTCTCCCACACTATCCACCGAATCTGAGTTAGGAAGAGACCCTTTCTTTACTTCTACAAGAAAACACATTGTAATTGAGGAAGTAGAATCACCTTAAGAAGAAGAGGGATAAATTCCTCCTGTTTTCCATTAGTAGAAGACCCAGAGGACTCTGAAATCTTTGAGGAAAATATCATGACAGAGGGAGTAGTAAACAGATTTGGAGGAGGTAAAGGTAGAGGTAGAGGAGGAGGAAACAATAGAGGAGGTAGAGGTAACAACGGGGGAAATAGGGATGGAGATAACTCATTTGGATTTCCTATAGTTGATGAGGAATCTCGAACAACAATGAAAAACATCTCACCATCTGTCCTCCCAAAATTTTATGGGTTTCGAAGTGAGGATCTTGAAACATTTCTATTTGAGTTTGAAGTCGTGTGCCCAACTTATGATTGTATGGAAGACTCTCAAAAACTCAAATTGTTTCCTTCAACATTGAAGGGAGCTGCTCTAAAATGGTTCATGGGATTAATCACTCAATCTATTAGGACTTGGAATGATATGAAACAAACATTTTTGGATAGATACCTAGACTATTATATGCCCACCAATCATAAGGATGAGGTATTCAAAATGGTGCAAAAAGAAGATGAAAATTTGGAGGATTTACTTGAATGATTTCAATACAACTTGAAAAGAGAAAAAATGAATAACCTATATGAGGAAACCTTGAAATCCCTTCTATTAAAAGCCATTAGAGATGAATGAATAGATATTTTGAACATGATGGGGAAAGGAGATATATCTCAACCTCCACTTCATGATATAGCAAAACTATGTGTCCATCTCTCAAGGGGAAAATCTAAAACTGGAAAAGGGCCTACAGATCCTTCTCTCACTAGAGCAAACAAATCTGCAACTATATCAGTAGGTAGGGCCGAGATTGGCAACATGCTTGATGAGTTCAAAACTGATATTTAGGGAGTCTCAGTGAGAAACTAGACACCCTTAAGATACAAAACAAGCAGAAAGCAGAAGCTGAAGCTTTGGCCATCTTTTGTCCAAAATGTACGAAGAAAAATTCTCTAAGGGAATGCCCGTTGGATGCAAAAGTTGTAGAAACATGTGTGATTTGTTTAGAAATCCATGAGACCAAGGATTATCCTTCAATTCCTGGGCTCAAAGATGTCTTTCAAGAAGACCCAAATTGAATTGAGTCTCTCTGTTTGTTTCAAGGAGACCTTGGGAGAGGCAACAAAATCAAGGGTTTAACAACCCCACGAACTTTTAACCCCCACCAAATTGGAATCCTTGGCAACAACCTTGGTCCCAATATCAAAATCCACTTCAATCATGGGTACATGGTATGCAAAATCCTTATGGGAGATTTGCTCAATTTTATCAATATCCTCCATCTTTTCAAAATTAACAAGCTCCGCAACTTCCAAATCAAAATCCACAACTTTCATTGCCATTTCCACAACAACCTTCTCAACAGAATCCAAATTCCCAAGTCTTGCTTCCATTACAACAAAAGACAAATCAACTACCTTCCCAGCCATTGCCAAATCCCAATAATAAAAACCCTCAAAATGATTACATGGTAGAAGGACAACAATTTCCTACCTATATGATTTTTTCTCTCAATGATGTACAACTCAGATCTGGTAGAGTTTTAGACAAGCCTTCTATAGATGTTCAAAAACAAAGCATTTCTGAGGAATATTCTCTTAAAACCAATAAAGGTTCTGAAGCATCTCTTCAAAACCCAAGCACTCATGAAGAAAAAGAAAAAGAATCAACCCCCACAACTCCTATAGTTGAGCAACTTGCATCTTCATCCACACCTCCCTTTCCTGAAAGATTACAAATTGATAAAGGAGTGGAAAAATAAATCTTGTTGCCTGACTATGATTTTCTAGATGAATTAAAGAATGTATGTATCAATATTCCCTTGTTAAAAGCCATTAGAGAGATTCCTATTCTAGCAAAAACAATAAAGGAGTTGAGTCTCAAAAGACCAGGAAGGAAACCAAGAGATACAAGAAGAATCCACCTGGTAGGATAAATTGCAGATATCATGATGGGAAAAGTTAGCATGCAGAAGTATGTAGATCCCGGTAGTCCAATTGTCAAAACACATATCAATGGGGTATAAATTCCAAATACTTTGATTGATTTAGGGGCTGCTATCAATATTATGAGTAGACAGACTATGGAATAGCTAAAACTTCCTAATCTTCTTTTTACACCTACTCTACTACAACTTGCAGATCGATCATTTATCAAACCAGATGGTGTATTAGAAGACATTTCGGTCTCCTTAGATTCTTGGGAATATCCAGTGGATTTCATGATTTTAACTCCCAAGAGTAATATAGGAGGGCACCCACTCATCTTAGGAAGACCTTGGCTAGCCACAGCTAATGCTTTTATCAGTTGTAGATCTGGGGATATGTATATTTCTAATGGTAATTCGACAAAGAAATTCAATCTGTATCCTCCAGCAAAAACAATTACAGAAGTAGGAGATAATGAATGGGTCGATGATGAGGACACTATACAACCTATCTTTACCATTTTTGAAATCAGTGAAGATAGTCAAATTCTGAACACAATAGAAAACTTTGAAATATCTTCAGAATATGACCACACACAATTTCAATTAGATTCTGACATTGAGTATCTGTCATCTAGACAAACGTCTCTTTACTCTATGGAAGATTTTGGTAGTTCCACCATTGAGATCTTTCCAGGTAAAACATTGAATATCAACAAATACTTGGAGAAAAACACAACAGGAAGAGCTAACCAAAATATTGCAAAAACATTCTACTGCATTTGCATGGGAGTATACTGGTATGAAAGGTATTGACCCTAAGACCTGCATTGATCAAATCTACATCGAGGAAAACAGTAGACCAATCAGACATCTCAAAGAAGGATGAATCCAAACCTTAGGGAGATAGTGAAAGAACAGATCCAAAAACTACTTAATGTAAACTTCATTTATCTAATTTCAGATAGCCGATGGGTTTCTCCTTTGGTTATAGTACCTAAAAGGAATGGTAAATGGAGGGTATGAATTGATTATAGGGAATTGAATAAAGAAACTTTGAAGGATCACTTTCCTTTACCCTTTATCGATCAAGTATTAGATACTCTAGCAGGCAAAAAGTACTTTTCATTTTTGGATGGTTTTAGTGGCTATAATCAAATTCAGGTGGCACCCGAAGATCAATATAAGACCAAATTCACCTGTCCATGGGGAAATTTTTCTTACCGAGTGCTTCCTTTTGGATTATGTAATTCACCCGCAACATTTCAAAGGGCAGTACTAGGAATCTTTTCTGATCTAATCCATGATTATGTAGAGGTCTATATGGATGATTTTACAGTTTATGGTGATTCATTTGAAGAGGCATTAGAGAATTTGGAAAAAGTCCTTATCAGATGTAAAGAAACAAACCTTTCATTGAGTCATGAAAAATGCTTTATGATGTTTATTGAAGGGATGTTTTGGGACATCATATTTCAGGGGATGGGATTAAATTTGATAGATCAAAAGTTGAATTCATCTCCAAGTTGCCTATTCCAAGTTGTCAAAAAGATGTTAGAAGTTTCCTCGGATTTACTGGGTACTATAAAATATTTATAGAAAACTTCACCAAAATAGCATATCCACACTTCAAATTTCTTACAAAAGACTGTGAATTCAAATGGGATCCTGATTGTCAATCAGCATTTGAAACATTGAAAACAAGAATATCTGAAGCACCCATTTTGAGAGGGCCAAATTGGAAACTTCCTTTCCATATTTCTATAGATGCTTCAGATATAGCTCTAGGAGCTGTGTTGGGTCAAAAGGATTTAGTTCCTTATGGCATTTTCTATACCAGTAAAAATTTGACTCCCACTGAGTTGAACTATACTGTGACTGAAAAAGAGTTCTTAGCTGTTGTTCATGCAATCAATAAGTTTAGACATTATATAATAGGCTATGAAACTTTTTTCCATATTGATCATTCTACGATTAGATATCTAATGAAAAAACCTGTTACTGATGGAAGAGTTACAAGATGGCTCTTACTTGTATAGGAATTCAATATTACTGTGTTGGATAGACCAGGAAAACAAAATATAGTAGCTGATTTCTTGTCTAGGATCCAAAATACTAAAGAAGATTCTCCTGTAGAGGATATGTTTCCAGATCAATATTTATTTGCAGTAACTACTAAGACTCCTTGGTATGTAGATATTGCTAACTATTTGGTTACAGGGAAACTACCTCCACATCTATTTCTTAGTGAAAAAAGAAGAATTATTTAGGAGAGTTCAAAATATTCATGGATTTCTAACGAATTGTTTAAAACAGGGGCAGATTGTGTGATCAGAAGATGTGTTCGGGAAGATCGAATGCCTGACATCCTCAAGGCATGTCATGATGAACCATGCGATGGACACTTTGTTGATAAAAGGACGACCTATAAAATCCTTTCTTTAGGATATTATTGGCCTTCCCTCTTCAAGGATACAAAAGAATATGTCAAAAAGTGTGACAGTTGCCAAAGAGTAGGGAAACTGACTCTTTCAAATGAAATTCCATTACAACCACAGGTACTCATCGAACCCTTTGAAAAATGGCCTTTAGATTTCATTGGACCCATTAATCCACCATCTAAGAAAAAGAAGTATATATTGGTATGCATTGATTATGTCACTAAATGGGCAGAAGCCAAAGCATTACTTTCTGTACTGAAAATTTAGTTGTTAGTTTTCTTTATGAGGATATTTTTACTCACTTTGGTGTCCCAAGAGAAATTGTGACAGATGAGGGAAGTCAATTTACATCCAACATGATGGAGAAGCTGATGGAAGAATACAAAATCAAGCACAGAAAATCTACTCCTTACCATCCGCAAGCAAATGGCCAAGTGGAGTCTACAAACAAAGTTATTGAAAGCATCATCACCAAAACTGTTCATCTACACAGAACAGATTGGGCTGAAAGGATTCCTAAACCCTTATGGGCCTACAAAACTACATTGAGGAATACAACAGGACATTCTCCCTATGAACTTATTTATGGGAAAGAAGTCCTGCTCCCCATTGAGTTTCAAGTCAAAACTTTCAATATGGTCGTTCAGTTGGGGATGGATCTATCAGAAGCCCAAAAGCATAGAATGGAGTAGTTGAATGAGCTATATGAGATCAGACCAGAAGGAATCCTAAGAACTGATATAGTTCAACATCAAAGAGATAAGTGGCATGACAGATATATAAAAGAGAAAAAGTTTCAAGAGGGAGATTGGGCATTACTATTTGATTCCAAGTTTAAAGACTTCAAAGGTAAATTTTAGACCCATTACCATGGGCCATATGAGATTGAAAAAATATTTAGTAATGGAGCGGTAAGAATCAAGACCATTGATAAATTTCAAACTCCTCTTATTGTGAATGGCCATAGATTAAAGATTTATCATAAGCCACTCTCAAAAGAGGAATTTGTCAAAATGTTTCAAGAGAATTCTGCAATAAGGATGGTGAAGAAGAATCATTCTTCCCCACCAGCCTAGCCTTTGTTCTTTTTTGTTAATAAATAAAAAATAAAAAATTATAAGCCTGAAAACCAATCACTGATTGGCAGTCTTATACAGAAAATGTAGAGTGAAAATCAGGGATACCTGACACTATATTTTCCAAAAAAAATCTCTCTTTCTTTCCCATTTTCACTTCACTTCATTTCCATCCCACTCAATTTCATTTTCATTTCACTCCACTCAACTTCATCTCACTCCATTTCATCCATTTCATCAATAAAAGTTTTTTTCATGACCATTTCCATTCAAATAGTTATTATCTAACTATCTCTATTCAACCAAGTGGTTGTTGTGTCAATTTCCGCAGTTGGAATCAGTTTCCACAGCTAGGAGCAGTTTCCGCAGCCACCACTATGTTTTTCAAATTTACAGTCAAGATGTTAGTGCAATAATCAAGAAAATGCAGGTATAATTGAGCATATTCTATGAAGACATGGAGGATCTACAGACATCAATAAGGAGCAGTTGATTAAGGGCTAATGGACAACAAATGACAAGGAATCCAAGGTATGAGCAAAACATTTCTTTCAAATGGCAATCAAAGGCACAATTTTTCATAGTTATTAAACCTTAAAGCTCCACTATATGCAATGATTACCACAATAGCTCCATTACCATTCCATGACCTTACTCCATGAACCATGCATTTATTCCCTAAATGGTCTCATGATTAATTTTTGGGTTTAACTAATAGATGAAAACATGTTCACACTCCACTTGCACTCATGAGAAGTGACCCATTTAATTACGGCTCCTCTCCACCGTATTTTTCGCAGCCATTTCATCAACGTGTAACGTCTCTTACATGGTCGTTCAGTTCAAAATTTCCTACTCCACTTCAATACCTAGCCTTTCTGTTAAAGCCACACCTCGTTCACATATGTCTCCACTCCATTTTGTGAACTCACCTCGACCGCTCATCCTTTGTTTCCGCTTACAGTTCCTGAACACTCCTGTTACCCGTTATCCATCTTCCATTTTTAGGCCCTATTTTTTGATAAACCCTGCAACCTAACCATATTACCTCTGCTAAACCCTCACACGCAGTTGAATTTCAGTTGAAATTCAAACAAAGGAAAGGATGGGACGGTTACTGAGGGCAAAACCGGAAGGGCCTAAGTTCTTAGAAGGATACCCTCAAGTAAAAGATTTGTTGAAGAAGGCTAAATGGCTCTGCTTCATTAAAAAATTTAAGGGCCACAATAAGGAAGTAAAAAAAGCCTTTGCAAGGTATTTCATCGACCAGGTGGTGGAGATTAGAGACCTTAATTTCGCAGTCACTGAAGCCTCAATAGCAGCTGCCATAGACTTGCTCGAGGAAGGTGAGTGTTGGTTTAAAAACAAAAGTTTGGACGAGCAGGCATGGAGAATTATATTACATAACCCAGGTATGGACATTACTGTATTCACAAAAGGAATTCCTGTTCATGCATTAAAAGAAGAGTGGGTCAGCTTAGTGTTAATCATTTAAAAATTTATCACTTGTGAAGGCCGATTTGGGGCAATGCACATATATCATACTAGGTTATTGATGAACTTATTAGAGAACCAAACCCTTAATCTGCCCTATTTCTTATTATTGAGCTTGAAAAGGATGAGCACCATAGTCCAAAAGAACACAGGGGACATAGAACCTCATTTATATCATCATGGACTCGTGAGGATTCTAATTGAAGATCAATTGAAGAAAAACAAAGATACTTGGAAATAGTTTCTAGTAAGAAACTACTTTCAAGAGCCATCTGACGCACCTGAAAGCAGTACACCAAAGACACAAAGAAGGAGTAGGAGAAAAGGAAAAAGTGTCATAATCCAAGACTCTCCTATTGGCAAAACTAAAGAAATTGGTCAAAAAGAGGAGGAAAGAACTAAGGACAAAAAACAGAAAAAATTGAAGGGAAAAAGGAACATAGAAGATGTCTACCAATCACTACAGCCATCTATAGAGGAAGATTATCAAGTGTTATCTGAGAGACTAGTGCATCTTCAAAAGCAATCTGCCACAGCTAAGAAGAAAGAAAAAGGAAAACAAGGCATGGAAGAAGAGATTACTAGCCCACAGTATTTAAGAAGAAGCAGCAGGCTTAGAGTAAAGTGGAGGAAAACACAAGTAAAAGGACCCCACTTCATCGACTTGGGTGGAGAAACACCTGAGAAACCTCCAACTGGCCATAGTCCACCTCATCCTCTACCAAATATTGAAACCAGTCCTCCAGATGTTGATGTAAGTCCTTCTCGACTAGACTTTGAAGTCAGGCCAAGGAAAACACCCGAAATAGATCCAAGATAGCAAGAGGTGTATGAATACCTAGAATCCTTAGAGAAGATAGCTACAGGCCCAAGCACATCATCCACTCTGCCTCACATAACACAAGATGCACAAGTCCAATCCTTGAAACAAGAAGTGTTTGAACTGGAGGTTTTAAACAAGCACATTAAACAAGAAAATGAAGCATTAAAGGAGCAAAGAAAAGTGGCCAAATCATTCATGATAATACTATGCTACATTTGGGACTATGGCAGAAAAAGAACAAGAAATTAAAGAAAATGTGCAGATAGTTGAGCAGGGAATTAATCAATCTCAAATTCAGAAGTTTGATAAGGAAACCCGGGATGGTGGTAGCACCAAGAAAGAAGAGAAGAGGACTGGATGTACTAGTAGAGGCTTTAGAACACATGGATTAAAGGGGATGACTAAAATTTTGGTTGCATGAGGACATGCAACACCTTCACAGTGGGGGTATGTTGAGTCCCAAACTTGCATCTTCCCTATACACCTTTTTAGCCTTTTTTTCTAGTTACATGAACCTCCAAGTTTTCAAATCATTGCATATTAGTTTAAAAAGAGCATATAAAATGGTTTCCTAACTATGTCTTGTGACTACTGTTTGATTTAGATTTTTTCTCAGACAGCTGTGGAATCTTATCACTTTTCGCAGCCAGCTCAACTTTTTCTAGCCTTTTTTTTGAAGTCTATGTTATAGGCATCTACTGGAGAATTCGGCCACATGGGAAAATTGCAAATGATGTGGACATGGAACGTGTCCCCTTGGTTCAGTTGAATCACTCACAGAAGACCATGGTCAAAGACAGTCAAGTGGTGGTCAACCTAAGATTTTTATGGTGGCAGGACTCTATTTTTCACCACGAGAAGAATTGCATGGCAAATTGCTAAATCCCAGGAGGTGTGCTAACACTCGTGGACTGCTCCGTGAACCAAATCTAACAACCACCCTCCTCGGACTTAATTTTCACGGCTACCATATTGCTAGATTTACGGACGTGGTCATTCACGTGTCTTTTACCAGCGCAGATCTTAGGAATTTGTTGTGTCATTTCCTATTATAAATAAAGCATTCTCATATGCATATGAAATAGATTTTTGTATGTAATTTTGACTGTTTTACGAGCCATTGTGCCATGACTTAATCCTTATGTTATGACTACATTTTAATATATGAGAAGAAATTGTTCTGAAGCTCAATTCGTGGTTGATTTCTGATTGGCTGAGGTTGCAGAGGGCCCCTGTACACCAAGGTTCTGTAATTAATGTATAGTTTCATGTTTTCTTCATTTACGTTCCTGATGCCATAATCGTTTGCTTGTATATATTACACTGCTTATGGTATTCATGTTGATTGCTGTCCATAGTTTCTTTTATGCTTTCTAATGACTGTCAACTGATCAGTGTCTTTATTTCAGGTTCTAATAGATAGCCCAGGCAAGTGCACATAGCTTTTTGATGACTAATGACATGATGGAATTATCTTGTCCTTCTGTTGATTTATTTTCCTAGTGCTAATTCCAACAGTGTTAATTTCTTTCAGTTTTTGTTTTGTCCATTACTTTTCTGCAAGATAGATATTCGAACATTCATGTCTATTTCAGTTACCTCCTATAGACAAAGTGAGTTGAATGGTGAGGGATTGAAGTATGAATTTATATGGTTTGATATTAGTTTATTTGTTTTTGCATGTTAGTGATTAGAGTACCTCATGTTCATTTTTCAGTTACCTCATTATAGCCAGAGCGAGTGAATGATGAGGTTAGAATTTGATTTGATGTAATATGATTTAGTTACTTTTCTTACGGTTTTTGAATTGCTTTGAGTTCAGTTTTATTTTTATACAACACAAGGATACTGGGTTTCATAGTCACTAGCTCACTGTTTGGTTTAATTAGAATTTAGGTACATTTTTATTTTCTCTTAGTAATTGATTTCATCATTGCAAGTTTGAAACACTTTTTGAAAACTTTGAAGTTTGGAAATTATTTTAAAGGTCACCATTGCCTTGAACACTTATATCCATACTTGATTTTTAGAATTGCCATCTCACATTAGGGAATCAACAAAAAGATAAACCCAAAAATGAACCAAAAATAAAAAACGATAAAGAAGTAAGAAATCGGTTATCTTGCATATATAGTGCACTTCACTTCAGCAATTTACGACTCCTGGATTGACAATTTATATAGCAATTTAGGACACACTAATTTGACCAAACAACAACCCCTTCACCATGTCTTTCCTATACATAAAATTCAAATCTCCAAAGTTGAGACATCCAAATCTCAAATGCCATAACCAATTCTCATCGTTGACCTCTGCTTGAAAGTTTACTTGTGTGACAGTTGCATCTTTTCTTGCATCCTCTTATGAGTTCATTGATAGTTGAGTTTGTGCACCTTCTTCTTTCAAATACGATCTTATATTTAGGGGAAACATTTTATTGTTTTTCATATGAACCTGTTATCACTCAGGTTGTCCCTAGGCTCCTATTAGGGATACGACCGAGGTAACCACAAACCAATCTTCTGATTGCAGGTTCTAGCCCACCTGCAATCGGAGAGGGCTCTCTCCTTTAGATTACCTTATTGCATCGTGATTCAACTTAGTTGCATTGATTTAGGCAGCTTTCTGACTTCAAGGCGAATGTTGACTGTGATTGGAAGGAAGGTAGGATTCTCGAGTAAAGAGGCACAATAAGGTGTTATAAGTTCTGAACCATTGGGCATGGAGTCACAGATTGAGGCATGCGAGCGTTTTCTTGGTCACAAGGGGATACAGAGCGGGATAGCCAGGCAGGATACAATATTCGGGCTGCTGAAAGTATGGAATGAATATCAGGGATGAAAGGCAAAAGAGAATCATTTCATCATGCTGACCAAGGGGAGAAGTGGTTGAGTGGGATCCCGGAGCAGTTAAGAATTCCAAAGACATGCACTCATATATGAAAGAAACAGGGTAAACTAGAGCAGTTAAGAATTCTAGCTCATAACTGTTTCAACAGAAAACATCGAAAAGTGCAGAAATTGAACTTAAGGTGTATTTAAACAAATCTTAAGCTATTCCTTTTTCCTACAACTTAGAAAGGCGGAAAGATGATAAAAACATAAAATAAACAAGGGAGAAGAACACTTATTGGATCATGCAGAGACATAGGAATTTCGTGATCATTCCTTGGCCAAGAGAAAACAGCAAGTTGTTTCTCAATCCATGCTTTCAGCAATCTTTGGTTATGAAAAATATGATAGTTACAGTGCGAGTCTTTACTCAGAGAAATTGCTGGAAAGGAAACTGTTGAACAACTACTACTACCAACCAACCAACCCTGTACAATATTGCTTCGGGTGGTATTTATAAACAAAATATCAGAAAGACATCATTACAAGTGACCTTGACAGGTCTGCTTAGAACTCTTCAAAAATCTAAATGCTGCTGGAAATAAATGCAAGTAAATCTTTTTGACTGCGCTGGGGGCAGCTGAATCGGAACAGGTAACGAGGTGGCCCTTGGGGACCAAATGCAGTGCTGCTAAAGTGAATGAGCTTCGGGGCTGCAGCTCGGCTTTGGTGCGAATTGAATGTGCAATTATTATGATTTGAGAGCTTCAAGTGATTTTGCTCTCCTCCTATGGATTTGCTGGAAGATATTCAAATTTCTCTTGCTTTAGGCCGCTGCTCAAGATATTCTCTGATACAATTTGCCGCTACATTTATGGTTTCCGCCGTCAACTGATACTATTTGACACGCTTGAAGCCTGCTGATTTGATCTGATACACTTTAAACTCTGTGAATGATCTGCTGTTGTTTTCAAACCGGATCCTTTGGCATGATTGGGCGATTTTCGGGCTCTTTCGGTGCGCAGTGGGCTCGACAATCTGAAGATTACCTGAAGATTCCCCGAAATGGTCTGTTTCCCGTAGCGATGCACGAATAGCGCATCGCGCTATTCGCGCATCGAAAACTGCCTCTGTTTCTTGATCTGGAGCTCCGAAGTGCGACTTTTCTTCCTGCATGAAGCTTTTTCGGCTTTTTTGGCTGCTAACGTAAGCATTGCGTCGGCTGTACAGTGGATGACGTTATCAGTGGGTCCCTGGTACAGCGCGACGTGGTGAGGCACTGGACGAACTGTTGGTCAAGAGGTTCCGATGTGATATTGCGATATTGCGTCGGCGGGGAAAGAGGGGGATCATTGGGTTGGACATTTTGGTGCTTGCGACTGTCGATATGCGATATCGCGATATCGCATCGGCGGAGAGGGAGGGGTGAACAGATTGGACACTTCGCGTTTGTGATCGCCGATCGCTGATTTCGCGATGTCGCATCGGCGGCGGACGGATGGGCATTGTTTTGCATGAATGTGAGATGACGAGTTTGCGATGCGAAAACGACTTTGAGGAGAACAGGTAAGTAAGTGGGTGTCGGGGGGCTTTTTGAAGTTTCGGAAAGGGACTGACTACTTCGGGGGAACTTTATACTTAGGAAGGAGTCCATAGTATCTGGAAGGTGGTTTCGGAGGTTGGGTTCTTGCTTAGTTTCTGATAAACTAAACAATTCCCGGGACTTGCTATGGTTATTTTTCAACCAGGGGAGGGATATTACATAGGGGGATTTACTTAATATTAATACGGGGATGGGAAACATAGGGAGCTAGATAATAATGTTAGTGGTTAATGTGGAGATGATAAGAAACCGCTAAGTTCGGGATACTTAGGCTGTTACAGGGGGTAGGACCATACTTCAGGAGAATATATGGAACACTTTGAGCAAAGCAGATCTTTACTCAACCAGAGTGATGAAGATGATGAACTAAAGAGGTTTCAAGCAGATCTTGACCTCTTTTGGGGATGTTAGTTAATGATTGGGGAAACCAAAGAAGGGAAGTTAGTTATACCTCATTTGAGCCTTTTTGCTTACAAATCTTTGCTGATAATGTTCTGCATGATATGATACCTGCAAACTTGGAACTTGTCAGCCATTCAATAGCCTCAGAACTACCTACCCAGCCTACTTTCCTAGCATTTTTTCTTCTTTTGCTTGGGGTGCACTTAGACTTGCAAACCCATCATACATTTTTCTTTTGATGCTTTCCTATCTACATACTACCCTTATTTCTTCCAGAGCCCAGATTAAACTGTTGGACTCTTCTGTTTCTCTACCTATCTAAGACTCTGCCAAGATTATACTGTTTGGACAGACTTACAATCTCTATATTCTAAAACATGAAATTTAAACCTAGGGAGACCAAGATTAAACTGTTTGGATCTCCCTTTAACTAACATTAGCGATACCAGGAAAACTTTACAAAATTTGAAGGCAATTGAATGAATCTTGAAGTAGCCTACTTCATATGGAGACTATTTGAGCAAATATGGAGCATTGCAGCAACAAAATTACAACATATTTGGCCTGTAAAATGCCAATCATGAAATATGAATACCTACTGTAGCAGGAGCTGACAGCGGCTCCACTCGGGGATGGCTTCTCCTTGCGGGAAGTCAAAAACAGTAGGCAAGAACGCCTTGATTTTTACTTTCTTGCTGTCCTCTGCAAAAATTTATTTCCTTCGGTCGCTTTATTTCTCCTACCTACCTACCCTAACCAGCAAGTGCTTTTTCGTTAGGTAAAATCAAATAATCAGTGCAGCCATTTAAGCAACTGTGAAACGGGATGATCTTGCTGACTGATCGTTTCTGAACGCAAAAGAATCTTCCGGGCGCGCGCTTTTACAACCAAAATTGTGGCCTCCATCATTTGGCACTGAAGCTTACGGTCTTCACTGAGAAAACATGTTAGAAAATTTTTGTTAAGCCAAAGTTCCATGTAATCTGCGATTTGATCAATGAACTTACCCTGTGAGAGAACTTCCTCTGCTTCGTTTGAATCTTTAATAGAATCATGCAGAGTCTGTGAATCAGCAGGTGGAGGCATCTTCTCCTGAGTTGAGGACGGGAGACTTCGACACGATTTGGGACCTTCTGGGTCGAGGGGAGCAACTGCATCTTTGGTAATGAGCCTAGCAGATGATCCTTCTGTCTTTCCCTTGGATCCCAGATCACACAGAATCCTCAGGTCCTCAGGCAATAGTGTTCCCTCCTGAATATGGCCATGGAAGCTCAGGTATGATTCCGGGTTCCTCGGGCTGGAAGGATCAGTTACATCGTCGGTAATGACCCTAGCCGTTGATCCTTCTGTCTTTCCCTTGGAACCCAGATCATACTCAAACTGTATTTCAAGAGACAACACTATTTCCCGCTGAACTAGAGGAGGAAGATTTTGGCAAAACTCTTGAGGGTTGCGAAAATCATAAGCCTGAATTTGAGCTCCCAAGAGTTCAATTTCATTCTCATATTTTTGCACAACAAACTCAAGGAACAATTTATTCTGGCCGCCAGGTATTGTTGACAATACCTTTCTGAAAAATTTGTCATCGAGCTCAAACTCTTATAAACTTTCTCTGCATTTTTCTAAACCTTCTTCTATCGGAAGTTCTTCCCAAGATTCGGTCATTCTCTTTTGTTGTTAATACATGGGACACTTGGCTGTAACATTTGGTTCGTTCCTCAGTGTTGCCTTTGATTGAAATTGAAGTGGAGTCGCCAGGTGGATGTCTGGACTCTAAAGTGCCTGATCTCTGTCCACCAACAAAGATCAGAACTAAACATGACAAGCCTTCAAAAATAGGAGCACTTCCTCCATTGGGGTTCAAAGATGAACCGTGTGTTTGAATCCCCAATGGTGCATGCAGATAAAGGTCGACCAAGGCTTTTACAAGTCGGTTTCTTCCACTGTAGAGCTGGAGATTGATTGCATTGATTTATCTGAGGAGGTCCCCAGTGGAGTCGCCATTATGTTATCACTCAGGTTGTCCCTAGGCTCCTATTAGGGATACGGACGAGGTAACCACAAAACAATCTTCTGATTGCAGGTTCTAGCCCACCTGCAATCAGAGAGGGCTCTCTCCTTTAAATTCAACCTTAGTTGATCTAGATTCAACCTTAGTTGATGATTTTAGGCTAGCTTTCTGACTTCAAGGGAATGTTGACTGTGATTGGAAGGAAGGTAGGATTCTCGAGTAAAGAGGAATAGTAAGGTGTTATAAGTTCTGAACCATTGCGCATGGAGTCACAGATTGAGGCATTCGAGCGTTTTCTTGGTCACAAGGAGATACAGAGTGGGATAGCCAGGCATGATACAATATTCGGGCTGCTGAAAGTATGGAATGAATATCAGGGATGAAAGGGAAAAGAGAATCATTTCATCATGCTGACCAAGGGGAGAAGTGGATGAGTGGGATCCCAGAGCAGTTAAGAATTCCAAAGACATGCACTCATATATGAGAGAAACAGGGTAAACTAGAGCAGTTAAGAATTTTAGCTCATAACTGTTTCAGCAGAAAACATCGAAAAGTGCAGAAATTGAACTTAAGGTGTATTTAAACAAATCTTAAGGTATTTTTTTTTTCCTGCAGCTTAGAAAGGCAGAAAGATGATAAAAACATAAAATAAACAGGGGAGAAGAACACTTATTGGATCATGCAGAGACACAGGAATTCCGTGATCATTCCTTGGCCAAGAGAAAACAACAAGTTGTTTCTCAATCCATGCTTTTAGCAATCTTGTGTTATGAAAAAATATGATAGTTACAGTGCGAGTCTTTACTCAGAGAAATTGCTGGAAAGGAAACTGTCCAACAACTACTACTACCAACCAACCAACCCTTTACAATATCGCTTCGGGTGGTATTTATAAACAAAATATCAGAAAGACATCATTACAAGTGACCTTGACAGGTCTGCTTAGAACTCTTCAAAAATCTAAATGCTGCTGGAAATAAATGCAAGTAAATCTTTTTGACTGCACTGGGGGCAGCTGAATCGGAACAAGTAACGAGGTGGCCCTTGGGGACCAGATGCAGTGCTGCTGAAGTGAATGAGCTTTGGGGCTGGAGCTCGGCTTTGGTGCGAATTGAATGTGCAATTATTATGATTTGAGAGCTTCAAGTGATTTTGCTCTCCTCCTATGGATTTGCTGGAAGATATTCAAATTTCTCTTACTTTGGGCCGTTGCTCAAGATATTCTCTGATACACTTTGCCACTACATTGATGGTTTCCGACGTCGACTGATACTCTTTGACACGCTTGAAGCCTGCTGATTTTATCTGATACACTTTAAACTCTGTGAATGATCTGTTGTTGTTTTCAAACCGGATCCTTTGGCACGATTGGGCGATTTTCGGGCTCTTTGGGCGCGCAGTGGGCTCGGCAATAAGAAGATTCCCTAAAGATTCCCTGAAATGGCCTATTTCCTGTAGCGATGTGCGAATAACGCTTCGCGCATCGAAAACTGCCTCTGTTTCTTGATCTGGAGCTCCGAAGTGCGACTTTTCTTCCTGCGCGAAGCTTTTTCGGCTTTTCTGGCTGCTGAAATAAGCACTGCGTCGGCTGTACGGTGGATGACGTTATCAGTGGGTCCCTAGTACAGTGCGACGTGGTGAGGTACTGGATGAACTGTTGGTGAAGAGGTTCCGATGCGATATCGCGATATCGCGTCGATGGGGAAAGAGGGGGATCATTGGGTTGGACATTTTGGTGCTTGCGACTGCCGATATGCGATATCGCGATATCGCATCGGCAGAAAGGGAGGGGTGAATAGATTGGACACTCGGCGTTTGTGATCGCCGTTCGCCGATTTCGCGATGTTGCATCGGCGGGGGACGTATGGGCATTGTTTTGCATGAATGTGAGACGGCGAGTTTGCGATGTGAAAACGGCTTTGAGGAGAACAGGTAAGTAAGTGGGTGTGGGGGGGCTTTTTGAAGTTTCGGAAAGGGTCCGACTACTTCGGGGGAACTTTATACTTAGGAAGGAGTCCATAGTATCTGGAAGGTGGTTTCGGAGGTTGGGTTCTTGCTTAGTTTCTGATAAACTAAACAATTCCCGGGACTTGCTATGGTTATTTTTCAACTAGGAGGATATTTACATAGGGGATTTACTTATATTAATACGGGATGGGGAAACATAGGGAGCTAGATAATAATGTTAGTGGTTATGTGGAGATGATTAAGGAAGCACTAAGTTCAGGTTACTTAGGCTGTTGCAGTGCAGGACCTACTTCAGGAGAAGATATGAACACTTGAGCAAGCAGATCTTTACTCAACCAGAGTATGAAGATGATGAACTAAAGAGGTGTCAAGCAGATCTTGACCTCTTTTGGGGATGTTAGTTAATGATTGGGGAAAACAGAGAAGGGAAGTTAGTTATACCTCATTTGAGCCTTTTTGCTTACAAATCGTTGCTGATAATGTTCTGCATGATATGCTACCTGCAAACTTGGAACTTGTCAGCCATTCAACCGCCTCAGAACTACCTACCCAACCTACTTTCCTAGCATTTTTTCTACTTTTGCTTGGGGTGCACTTAGACTTGCAAACCCATCATATATTTTTCTTTTGATTCTTTCCTATCTACATACTACCCTTATTTCTTCCAGAGCCCAGATTAAACTGTTGGACTCTTCTGTTTCTCTACCTATCTAAGAGTCTGCCAAGATTAAACTGTTTGGACAAACTTACAATCTCTATATTCTAAAACAAGAAATTTAAACCTAGGGAGACCAAGATTAAACTGTTTGGACCTCCCTTTAACTAACAATAGCGATACCAGGAAAACTTTACAAAATTTGAAGGCAATTGAATGAATCTTGAAGTAGCCTACTTCATATGGAGACTGTTTGAGAAAATATGGAGCATTGCAGCAAGCAAAGTACAACATATTTGGCCTGTAAAATGCCAATCATGAAATATGAATACCTGCTGCAGCAGGAGCTAACAATGGCTCCACTGGGGGATGGCTTCTCCTTGCGGGAAGTCAAGAGCAGCAGGCAAGAACGCCTTGATTTTTAGTTTCTTGCTGTCCTCTGCAAAAATTTGTTTCCTTCGGTCGCTTTATTTCTCCTACCTACCTACCCTAACCAGCAAGTGCTTTCCTGTTAGGTAAAATCAAATAAACAGTGCAGCCATTTAAGCAACTGTGAAACGAGATGATCTTGCTGACTGATCATTTCTGAATGCAAAAGCATCGTCTAGGCGCGCGCTTTTACAACCAAAATTGTGGCCTCCATCATTTGGTGTTGAAGCTTACGGTCTTCACTGAGAAAACATCTTAGCAAAATTTTGTTAAGCCAAAGTTCCATGTAATCTATGATTGGATCAATGAACTTACCCTGTGAGAGAACTTCCTCTGCTTCGTTTGAATCTTCAATAGAATCATGCAGAGTCTGTGAATCAGCAGGTGGCGGCATCTTCTCCTGAGTTGAGGACGGGAGACGTCGGCACGATTTGGGACCTTCTGGGTCGAGGGGAGCAACTGCATCTTCGGTAATGAGCCTAGCAAATGATCCTTCTGTCTTTCCCTTGGATCCCAGATCACAAAGAATCCTCAGGTCCTCAGGCAACAGTGTTCCCTCCTGAATATGGGCATGGAAGCTCAGTATGATTCCGGGTTCTTCGGGCTGGAAGGATCAGTTACATCGTCGGTAATGACCCTAGCCGTTGATCCTTCTGTCTTTCCCTTGGAACCCAAATCATACTCAAACTGTATTTTAGGAGACAACACTATTTCCCACTGAACTGGAGGAGGAAGATTTTGGCAAAACTCTTGAGGGTTGCGAAAATCATAAGCCTGAATTTGAGCTCCCAAGAGTTCAATTTCATTCTCATATTTTTTCACAACAAACTCAAGGAACAATTTATTCCGGCCGCCAGGTATTGTTGACAATACCTTTCTGAAAAATTTGTCATCAAGCTCAAACTCTGATAAACTTTCTCTGCATTTTTCTAAACCTTCTTCTATCGGAAGTTCTTCCCAAGATTTGTTCATTCTCTTTTGTTGTTAATACATGGGACACTTGGCTGTAACATTTGGTTCGTTCCTCAGTGGAGCCTTTGATTGAAATTGAAGTGGAGTCGCCAGGTGGATGTCTAGACTCTGAAGTACCTGATCTCTATCCACCATCAAAGATCAGAACTAAACATGACAAGCCTTCAAAAATAGGAGCACTTCCTCCATTGGGGTTCAAACATGAACCGTGTGTTTGAATCCCCAATGGTGCACGCAGATACAGGTCGACCGAGGCTTTTACAAGTCGGTTTCTTCCATTGTAGAGCTGTAGATTGATTGCATTGATTTATCTGAGGAGGTCCCCAGTGGGGTCGCCATTATGTTATCACTCAGTTTTTTCCTAGGCTCCTATTAGGTATACGGCCGAGGTAACCACAAACCAATCTTCTGATTGCAGGTTCTAGCCCACCTGCAATCGGAGAGGGCTCTCTCCTTTAGATTCAACCTTAGTTGATCTAGATTCAACCTTAGTTGATGATTTTAGGCTAGCTTTCTGACTTCAAGGGAATGTTGATTGTGATTGGAAGGAAGGTAGGATTCTCGAGTAAAGAGGAATAGTAAGGTGTTATAAGTTCTGAACCATTGGGCATGGAGTCACAGATTGAGGCATGCGAGCGTTTTCTTGGTCACAAGGGGATACGGAGCGGGATAGCCAGGCATGATACAATATTCGGGCTGCTGAAAGTATGGAATGAATATCAGGGATGAAAGGCAAAAGAGAATCATTTCATCATGCTGACCAAGGGGAGAAGTGGATGAGTGGGATCCCGGAGCAGTTAAGAATTCCAAAGACATGCACTCATATAAGAAAGAAATAGGGTAAACTAGAGCAGTTAAGAATTCTAGCTCATAACTGTTTCAGCAGAAAACATCGAAAAGTGCAGAAATTGAACTTAAGGTGTATTTAAACAAATCTTAAGCTGTTCTTTTTTCCTGCAGCTTAGAAAGGCGGAAAGATGATAAAAACATAAAATAAACAGGGGAGAAGAACACTTATTGGATCATGAAGAGACACAAGAATTCCGTGATCATTCCTTGGCCAAGAGAAAATAGCAAGTTGTTCCTCAATCCATGCTTTCAACAATCTTTGGTTATGAAAAATATGACAGTTACAGTGCGAGTCTTTACTCAGAGAAATTGCTGGAAAGGAAACTGTCCAACAACTACTACTACCAACCAACCAACCCTTTACAATATCGCTTCGGGTGGTATTTATAAACAAAATGTCAGAAAGGCATCATTACAAGTGACCTTGACAGGTCTGCTTAGAACTCTTCAAAAATCTAAATGCTGCTGGAAATAAATGCAAGTAAATCTTTTTTACTGCGCTGGGAGCAGCTGAATCGGAACAGGTAACGAGGTGGCCCTTGGGGACCAGATGCAGTGCTGCTGAAGTGAATGAGCTTTGGGGCTGCAGCTCGACTTTGGTGCGAATTGAATGTGCAATTATTATGATTTGAGAGCTTCAAGTGATTTTGCTCTCCTCCTATGGATTTGCTGGAAGGTATTCAAATTTCTCTTGCTTTGGGCCGCTGCTCAAGATATTCCCTGATACACTTTGCCGCTACACTGATGTTTCTACCGTCGACTGATACTCTTTGACACGCTTGAAGCCTACTGATTTGATCTGATACACTTTAAACTCTGTGAATGATCTGCTGCTGTTTTCAAACCAGATCCTTTGGCACAATTGGGCGATTTTCAAGCTCTTTCGGCGCGCACTAGGCTCAACAATCAGAAGATTCCCTGAAGATTCCCCAAAATGGCCTATTTCCTATAGAGATGCGCGAAGAGCGCTTCACGCTATTCGCGCATCAAAAACTGCCTCTGTTTCTTGATCTGGAGCTCCGAAGTGCGACTTTTCTTCCTGCGCGAAGCTTTTTCGGCTTTTCTGGCTGCTGACGTAAGCACTGTGTCGGCTGTACGGTGGATGACGTTATCAGTGGGTCCCTGGTACAGCGCGACGTGGTGAGGTACTGGATGAACTGTTGGTCAAGAGGTTCCGATGCGATATCGCGATATCGCGTCGGCGGGGAAAGAGGGGGATCATTGGGTTGGACATTTTGGTGCTTGCGACTGCCAATATGCGATATCGCGATATCGCATCGGCGGAGAGGGAGGGGTGAACAGATTGGACACTCGGCGTTTATGATCGCCAATCGCCGATTTCACGATGTCGCATCGGCGGGGGACGGATGGGCATTGTTTTGCATGAATGTGAGACGGCGAATTTGCGATGCAAAAACAACTTTGAGGAGAACAGGTAAGTAAGTGGGTGTGGGGGGGCTTTTTGAAGTTTCGGAAAGGGTCCGACTACTTCGGGGGAACTTTATACTTAGGAAGGAGTCCATAGTATCTGGAAGGTGGTTTCGGAGGTTGGGTTCTTGCTTAGTTTCTGATAAACTAAACAATTCCCGGGACTTGCTATGGTTATTTTTCAACCAGGGGAGGGATATTACATAGGGGGATTTACTTAATATTAATACGGGGATGGGAAACATAGGGAGCTAGATAATAATGTTAGTGGTTAATGTGGAGATGATAAGAAACCGCTAAGTTCGGGATACTTAGGTTGTTGCAGGGGGTAGGACCATACTTCAAGAGAAGATATGGAACACTTTGAGCAAAGCAGATCTTTACTCAGCCAAAGTGATGAAGATGATGAACTAAAGAGGTGTCAAGCAGATCTTGACCTCTTTTGGGGATGTTAGCTAATGATTGGGGAAAACAGAGAAGGGAAGATAGTTATACCTCATTTGAGCCTTTTTGCTTACAAATCTTTGCTGATAATGTTCTGCATGATATGATACCTGCAAACTTGGAACTTGTCAGCCATTCAACAGCCTCAGAACTACCTAGCCAGCCTACTTTCCTAGCATTTTTTCTTCTTTTGCTTGGGGTGCACTTAGACTTGCAAACCCATCATACATTTTTCTTTTGATGCTTTCCTATCTACATACTACCCTTATTTCTTCCAGAGCCCAGATTAAACTGTTAGACTCTTCTGTTTTTCTACCTATCTAAGAGTCTGCCAAGATTAAACTGTTTGGACAGACTTACAATCTCTATATTCTAAAACATGAAATTTAAACCTAGGCAGACCAAGATTAAACTGTTCGGACCTCCCTTTAACTAACAGTAGCGATACCAGGAAAACTTTACAAAATTTGAAGGCAATTGAATGAATCTTGAAGTAGCCTACTTCATATGGAGACTGTTTGAGCAAATATGGAGCATTGTAGCAAGCAAAGTACAACATATTTGGCCTGTAAAATGGCAATCATGAACTATGAATACCTGCTACAGCAGGAGCTAACAAAACCTTTGAAATCAAGTATCTACTTAGAGGCCTATCCAAAATTGTACACTCATCATTTTTGAAAAAGATATTGTAGCCCTTTTGCATGAGCTGTGAAATGCTTATGAGGTTATGCCTCAGACCTGAGAAAAAGTAAACATATGAGATGTACTTCTTCTTCCCCTTATTTGTTATGATATTAACTCGTCCTTTTCCCATGACATAGACTTTGCTATTAGTCCTTAATGTCACTTCATATTTCACACTTTCATCTCAATTGGAAAACATTTCTATGTTCCCTAATGTGTGGTTGCCACACCCCAAATCCAGATACCATACATCACTTTGCTTTTCTTGTGCTACATTACAAGGTAAAAATGTGTTGTCATGGTTCTGATTTTCTTTTATGAAATTTACAGTTGGTTTGTTTCTAATGTCATATTCCTTATTTCTCCATTCATTTGCATAATGACCATACTTATTACAGTGATGACATTGAACTTGAGATTTATCATACCTCTAACCTTGTGCTTGATTTTGGCTTGGGCTTTGACTTGGATTTTGATTTCCGCCCCTTCCACTTGAGCTTGAAGGGCTCCTTCTTCCATGTCTTTTTGGGCTTCTTCCTCTTCCTCTAGCATATGATCTTGATCTCCCTCTACCTTGAACAAACAAAACTTGTGTCTTGAAGGTTGTTTCTTTATTCAGTCTATGTTAATGAGGAACCAATGGTGCATAAAGCTCATCCACTGAGAACAGTGAGATATCCTTTATCTCTTCTATGGCCACAAATATGGCATCAAGCCTTGCTGACAAAATTCTCAAAACTTTCTAAACTATTCTCCTTCCCTCAAGTATCTCACCATGAGACCTCATTTGAGTAACCAACCCAATTACATGTGTAAAAAATGAGTCTACATTCTCAGACTCTTTGATACAAAGTGTTCCAAAATCTCTCCTTGGCATTTGTAGTTTTGTTGTCTTGAATTTTTCCATTCCTTGGTAGACTTTTTGGAGGGTGTCCCGTGCTTTCTTGGACTTCGTCACTACTGCAACCCTTGGGAAAATACTTTCATGAACTGCTTGAAAAATGTAAAGGAGGGATTTTTCATCCTTCTTCTTTTCTCTCAACACATCCCTTTTTGTTGGAGACAATACATTGTATGCGTTCTTCAAAATCATTCTCCACAAAATCTCAAATGTCTTGAGAAGAAACAATGACCTTCATTGTAATAGCCCAATAATCATAATTTTCTCCATTAAACTAAGGTGAGGATTAGTCAAGCTTGTTTTTGATGTTGCCATTTCTAGTGAAAGAAACTTTCTACCTACCGGTAAATATACTTAAAAAGTCTGTCATCAAAACAATTTTTAATTGCTAGTAGATACACATTTTTTACACTAACAAAGTTTAACCTGCTCTGATACCATGTTAGAAAAGTCACAACTACACACAGTAAAAGTAAATGGTTGTGGTAAATCTAGTGGTGAAGGCTTAAAAGCATATTGCAACAAACCAAAATATGGATTATATTTCTAAACATATCAAAATACATTCGTATGATAAATTGGAGGCTACTGCTCCAAGTAAAACAAGAAACATTTTAGTGCGATTTACACTTCACTAGGGTTGTGAAGTAACACATAATAGTACAACAGTAATTTCTTTTTCACACACGCACCAAAATTCGCTCCACAATTTTCTCTTTACCTCTTAGACTTTCACTTTGCAAATAGATTCTACATCCATATTTATCCAAAACATACATTTTGACTCATTAATTCATGACTGAGAAGACATTAATACACAACATGGACGATTTTACATAATAAATGGTTTTCTGAACTTGCAAGTGTTGTGGAGTGTGGGTAACAGTCCCTGAGTGAATGCTTGTCCATACCTATTTACCAAAATTCATTAAATACCTTACATTCTCTGATATGTTGCAGAATGGTCAACGATGTACCCTTGCTAAAACCTTTGAGATTAATTTTCCAACATTGAGAGTGAACACTTTTGAAATAAATCTCAACTTTAATTTATAACTATTACAACAAATATTCTAAAATATTTTTTGGAAATTAAATATTGAGTATTCTCGTACGGAGTATTAATAGTTAAAATTTTATTTCAAATTATATTATTAAATTATACCTATTTCGTCATTCAAATATACACATTTAAATATACAATGTGAAAAAAAAGACATGAGCCATAACATATGTTCTATGTTATGCTACATAAATACATTTAAACTTGCGTACTTACTAAAATTCCTTGTGATCTTATTCATATCCTTGTTCACCCCGATCATAAAAGCACAAGAAAACAGTGTTGTGCTTAAAATCTTGAATGATTTTTTATTATTTTTTTAAATGTATAACAAAATACTTGAAATTACAACGAGTCTAGGGCCCACTAATCCAAGAGTCTGCAATCTAGATAAGAATTATAAAACAAAAATAAAACTGCAATGACGCCATATATCAAGCACCCGTGAAGAGTGTAAATGCGTTAAGCTATATATAACAAAACTGAAATGACTCTATATATATATATATCAGAAGCACGCAATCGTTGGCCCGTGAAGAGTGTTAGTGCGTTGAGCTGGTGTGGTCCCAGAAAAGTGAAAGAGTTCCTAAAGCAAAACTTATCCTCAAACAGTACGGCCGTGAGAAAAACAGAAACCTCAAATACCCAAATTTATCGGCTACTGCAAAAGTGCAGTCGTCGTAGCAAAACCATTTATATTGCCACCGGTAAACACTTCATAACGTCAGAACGATCCTATACACAAACAGTGAACGCCAAAGCCTTTTATTTTAATTATGAATTTAGCAAGAGTTTAGAGGGATTAATGTGATTTTTTTTCAGACAATAATTATTTCTAGACAATTTTTTTTTAATCCGAAAATGAAGAGACTTTTTGTTTTCAATAAGAAGCAGCTAGTTTTATATTAAAATAATGTAAAGAAAAAAAACAGTTATTTTTAAATGAAAAATTTTATATTAAAAAATAAGCCGTTTTAGAAAATAGTAAGTTTTTTTATTAAAACATTATAGAGAAGAAAGGTAAGTTTTATATTTTAAGATTCAATATTTTTAAGATATAATTTTTTTCATTTTTATATTTTTTTTTGGATAATAGGGATTATAATGTTGTAAGATATTGTAATTTACTAGATAATAAAAATTAATAGTGTGGAATTTAAATAGGTGGTTTATTTTTGTGCTTCATTACAAAGGTTAATTTGTACATATTTATTCTTGAGATATTGGTTGGCACATAAATTTCTTGGTATGTGGAAATTATTTGAAATTTATCTTTTTTTGGTAAGTAAGCACTCCGGGGGATTTGAACCACTGACCTATCGCAAGGAGTGCCTTAACAGTGCACATATTCACCATCAATCCAAAACTCCGTAGGCTTATTTGAAACTTACTTTTAATATATACTATCTTGTTTTTGACATTAAACTTTAGCATTGAATTTTTCTTCCTCATATTATTAGATTTTATTTACTTGTTTTTTCAATTTATAATACAAATAAATTTGATGCATTTTATGTGTCATTATTTGAGGATAATGTTAAATAGACAGAAAACATTAATGTTAGATATAAGTAAACAAGTATCTTGAAAAAACTTAATGAAGTTGAGTTGATGTTTTGAATAGAATTATAAATTATTTTATTTTTTTCAAATTTTGAAAAATAAATTATTGAGTTAATAAATTTTCCTGTTTCTAATAGAATTTGGTAACTATGTTTTTATATTTGGAATTTTTTTTTTAATTATAAAATTATATAAAATTATGTTGTTTTATATGTACATTAAAATATTTTATTTATACAAACCAAGAGTGAAATCTTTTTACAGTTTTTCCTTACTATGAATATTGAAAATAAAATTATTGATATTTCTTATATTTTAATTAAACAAATGAAACACAAAAATTATTTTTCTTACCTGTCAGGTCAGTCAAAAGTAATCCAATCCACACATTTGGAGAAAAAAATTCCATTCTCAAACGAAGGTTGAGTAATAATAATCTTGTGCACCCCATACTCGGTCAAAAGCTGAGCAAATGTACTACACTCGAGAACTTACAACAAATTTGTTCTGTAACAAAAACTGTGGAAATTCCAAGTGGTCAGTACAAATGTTTTGGACAATCTGAACCAAACAAAATTGAATAGAACTTTGACCATTTACAAATTACTTATCGACTAGATTTTCTTAAGATTGCCTTCTTTAGTCAAAGGCACATGGTCTCTAATTTCACTGTCAAGGCGATATTGAAGCACACGGTTTTAAAGGAGGTTGTTGGTCCTTCACACGCCACCTAATAAATCACTTCTCGAGCCATTTTCTTCAAGGTCGTCCCCTTTAGTCCAAGGCAGGGATTGATGGTCGTCCACACGCCGTCTGCTAATTTACCTCCATCCGATTTTGTTTAATGTCGCCCTGTTTATCGTGAGGCAGATAGTGACTACTTTCACTTTCAAAGCAGCTGGATTATGTTTGAGAATTGCTATGTTTAGTGCTATGAATCCTATTTGATACTTGACTTCTGTGTAGATAGAGCGAGATTGAGGAGATGGATTTGGAAAATTTAAGAATTAAGAAAACCAAAATTGTATAAACAATATTTATATGGTTTATATATATTATTAAAATTTTATTGAAATAATATTATTTCAATTGTTAAATTTATATTAGTGTATCTTTATTTTCATTTTATTTTACTAATATTTGAAGGATTACTTTACATGCACTGTGTATTTTGGTATGAAATTTGATGAAAAGTTTGTATATTTGACTCTTTTAGATAAATTTGAAGTTAAAAATATAGAAGTACTTTATTTTTAATTTTATTGATGATGATGATGATTAACATTTATTAGACCAATGTGGTCTATCCGACCTTAATATAAGAGATTAATTGAGATTATTTAATATCTTATTTCTATGGTAAAAAAGAAGGGAAACAATTGTTCCTAGATCACTATAATTTTGCTGACTTAACAAGTTAATAAAGTTGATAGTGTGGAAAATGTTGAGAACTCATGTGAGCAAGAGTTGTGCAATGCAAGAGAAAGTGTTTTTCATCTTAAACCCTCTTATTATTGCAGAGGTGACAAATTCTTTCATCCCAAGATGTTTTGGGAATAGACCAACCCCCAATTTAAGCTTGTGAGAATTTGTTCTTATCTTCAAAATGTCCATTTTCTTCTTAGCGCTAGTCATGACAAAAACATAATCTTGATTAGAAAGAGTGGTGTTCATTATCTGATTCTCAGGGATTTCAAGCAATGATAGTAGCACTTTAGGCTATTAATATACATACAAATTCATAAGGATACTTTATGAACATTCCCTCAAGAGAAGTCACTAAAACAAAAACACTTCTAAGAGTAGTTCTTCCTATGAACCAACCTAACAAAAAACTCTTCAACCACAAGCATTTTACCTTAATTAACTCTATCAGCTTCAACAGTTCAACAATAAATGAAAACGATCTCAACCTCCCTTGCATATACTCATGTTCAAGTAGAAAGGATGCAAATACGAGGGTTATAGAAAATAAGTATATAACAACCCATGATAAGGCTTACTTAAACCTTAGCATTCAAAAATCTCAAAAATGAGAGTCAGTCCATAGGGACAATTAACTTTGTTGCTCAACCATTTCACTAGTGAAATCCCAACACTATCATGGGTGAGAAATTCCCACAATAACATGTTAGCATAAGGTCAATAAACCCATGAAATGTTCATGTTCAACCATACATTCTTATAAGGATAATAACTAGCCATTCAACATAAAAATACAAGTAAACCACAACTTGTCATGCAACCAATAGAGTATTATTCATTCATACCTAGAAATCAAACCCATACAATAGTATGTAGAAGAAAACTTATCTTAGATTCATATTAAATATGGGAAATTGAGTTCACAACTTCAACTCCCCACCTAACCATAGACAAGTTGCAACCAAGCTACATACAGTTGTGACCCCCAAGCCAGATTCCAGGGAATGAGGTGGTCTTTCTCAAGGGAATAAAACCCCAACTTCTATCTTACAAAAGGACTCCATAGGTCCCTCTTCCTCCACATACCAGCTACTCAATACTTAAACCATACAGAAGGAATCTAGAGGTTGGCTGCCTACACCCCCCCAACTATCCAAGAACACACACACATGCTTCAGGGAATCGAGAGGCTCCATCTCCACCCTGGGAGCATGTAACACATTGGTTCCACCCAGTTAAGGGGATCCAAAACCCACTACCGCATAGTGGTTCCATCCAATGAAGGGAAGCCAGAACCCCCTGCCAAATCAAATAACAAGCAGTGGAGACTCCAGAATTTTCCTTTACCAGAAATCCAAGGGCTAAACCTCTACCCCAGGTTGTCAAGGGAATTTTCTGAGAATGCAATATCCACCCTCCATCCCCTTGAAGTATATTGATATTTACCCTCACCTGTAGTAAGAGTCCTCACGTGATCCTATTGCTCAACCAAAACTATGATATCCTTCTAAGAGTGGTGGAAGAAACCAATATCTCTCCCCCCATTGTGAAACTTATGCTCTATACTTTGTTAAATATAGACAAGATCTTTTACACTTTCATACTAAGAGCTTAATGCTCCTTTACATCCTCCTATGTGCCATGTTTCAAACTCACCAACTCATCTTCCATTTCCAAGGGAATATACTTGCTTCCCGATCGTTGTGCGTGCACGCTTCTATGCTGCTTTTCTTCCATTTTTCTCATTTTCCTTCTCTTTGTGGAATCCCTCTCATTCTGTGCACATCTGTAGAGTTGTGCTTTCCCTTCTTCCTCTAATTTCTCCTTCTCCCTTTTGGGTGCCTATTCCACTAGTGCGTTTTCCAGGTCAACCCCCCCCCCCCCTGATCTTTTTTTTTTATCGCACCTACATAATTGTGGTGCATTAATTCCTTTTTCATCCTTTGTTTTTTGTTGTGTTTCCCAAGCCACATGGGTTTTGTCCCTTGTCTGCAGTTCATAAATTCACAAAAGAAGTTATATTCACACACCATTCCAATGCATTTAAAGCTCAACATGCAACCTTCATTGGTTTACAAACTTTCCACTTTTTTCCTTCAGCAAGTAAGATGAATTTCCCAAGAAATTGACCTCTCTCAGTTCCATGTGAATATGTGTCCCTCACTCAAACCATTTTTTTTAATTCAATTACATAATGTAATGCCATGGAAAGATCAATTCAATCATAGGCTGGTTGTTACAAACTCCTCCTCTTTGGGGGAACAACATCCTCGGTGTTCTCTACCCATATACATAGATAAAACATGCTAAATAAAGAAAATAACATGTTGTCCTTGGAGGTTTATATTTACATATCTTTATAATATCTACATATACATATGAACATTTTCCTCAATTGGAAAAAAAATGGATAATTTGTCTTCATGACATCAACCATTTCCCAAGTGGCTTCCTCGGCCCCAAAGTGCTTCCACTGCACTTTGACTTTCTCTATTACTCGATTATGGAGCGCGAGACTCCTATGGTCTAGAAATTACAATGGATTTGGCTGGAACTCTCCCTTTAGTTCCACTTATAACATAGACCAATCAATAACATGATTAGAATCGTGTGCATATATTTAAAGCAAGGAAACATGGAAAACATCATGGATTTTAACAAAAGGAGTTAAGGCCATCCTATAGGCCACCAACCCAATCCTCTCAAGGATCTCAAGTAAATCTTTATGCACCCTATGATGATCTGCATAACTCTTTTGTCTGTCCTGTGCTACCTTTAAATTATGCTCAATTACTTGCATCTGCTGCTCCATTTCTTTTAACATAGAAAGTATGATAAGGGCCCTATACATTATATCGCTCCAGATGATAGGAGTATTACAAATCCTATAATAGAAAACCTCAAATGGGATCATCTTTAAAGATTCTTGGACCCATTATTGTATGTAAACTCTACAAGTGGAATCTACTCTACCTACTTCTTTTGTTGATGCATTACATATATCCTTAACATGTCTTGAAAAAATCAATTTACTCTCTTTGTTTTACCATCCTTTTGTGGATGATATGC
Organism: Pinus taeda; assembly: GCA_000404065.3. Lineage (NCBI taxonomy): Eukaryota > Viridiplantae > Streptophyta > Pinopsida > Pinales > Pinaceae > Pinus > Pinus taeda. The sequence goes on along the minus strand of APFE030939703.1, from coordinate 83,805 downwards.
CATGCTTAATGCTAATTTAGTTCCCAATATTGCAAATAGTTCCTTCCAAAACATGGAAGTGAATTTGGCATCTCTATCTGAAATCATTTTCTTGGGTACTTCATGAAGTCTCACAATCTCCTCTCTGAATATTTGTGCAGCTTCACTAGCCAAGTTTGTGGACTTTATTGCTACAAAATGAGCTACCTTGCTCAGTTGGTTAACAATCACCTTGACTACATCATGTTTGTTAGAAGTTTTGGGAAAACATGTGATGAAATCCATAGATATCACCTACCATTTCCATTCTAGAATTGGAATGGGTTATAGTAAACCTATCTGATTCTTTCATTCAACGTTTTCCTACTAGCACTCTATGCATTTAGAAACAAATTCAACCACCTCCTTTTTTAGATTAGGAAAAAAATGAAATTTCATAATAGGCATGAGTGTCCTTTGATATCCCGCGTAGTTGAAATATGGATTTGTGTGAAACTTTCTAATGATGAGGACTTTCAAATCAACATTATTCAAGATGTAGATTCTATTCTTGAATCTCATTAAATCATCATCCATGAGATGATATTCCTCATCTCCTTCATTCTTACTACCCTGTTGTAGCTCTTCTTTTATCTATTGACATCTCTCGTCATATTTCCTTACATGCTTGACCCATTCTACCAAGTACACTCCATAAGAACTTATGGATGCTAAGTGATTCAACTGGATCCTTCTACTGGGTGCATCAACAACTCACTAAGAATAGCTAGTCATATAGCTTGTCTAGCATTCAACTTAGGTTGATCAAACATGTACTTTAGTCCACCATGATCTATCATGAGCATGAACCTTCTTCCAAGGAGGTAATGCCTCTACATATTCAATGCATGAATAATGGAAGCTAACTCAAAATCAGGAGTCACATTGTTTTTCTTGTGCTAATTTAATTTTTGGGACTTATAGCACATTACCTATCCATCCTACATCAGAACTCCACTGAGCCCCTCCTTACAGATATTTGTGCAAATCACAAAATCCTTGTCTAGATTTGCAATTCTCAATACTAGTGCATTAGTGAGCAACTATTTTAGCTTCTCAAAACTCATTGCACACTCAACAATCCATTCAATTTTATTTCCTTTCCTCTACAAGGATGTGATAGGGTAGGCTATCTTGGAAAATTGTATTATGAACCTCCTATAGTATCATAACAACCCCATTAATGATATGACCTCATTTACATTTTTTAGTGTGGGCTACACAATGATGGACTTGACCTACTCTGAGTCAACTGATATCCCCTCCTTAAAGAAAACATGCACCAAGTATTGTATCTTAGGATGGAATAACTCACACTTGCTAAGCTTTGCATAGATTTTATGCTCTCTCAACAACTATAGCACTACAGGCAAGTGCTTCCCTTGTTCTCCTTCAATCCTTGAAAACACCAATATGTCATTGAAAAATACAATGACAAACTTGTCCAAAGAAGGACACAACACATTGTTCATTAAGCACAAGAAAGTTGTTGGGGCATTAGTGAGCCCAAATGACACCACCTCAAACTCATAATTCTTGTGCCTCGTCCAAAATACAATATTATTAATGTCTTCCTCCTCAATCCTCACTTTATGATACCCTAAACTCAAGTCAATTGGGAGAAGATTACTTCTCCCAACAACTGATCAAAGATGTCCTCAATATGTTGCCATGGTTATCTCTTCTTTATGGCAACCTTGTTTAGTTTCATGTATTCAATACATAATCTAATGGCCCCATAATTTTTCTTTAAAACCAACAAGGGTGATACACCTGGAGACACACTTAGCCTTATGTAGAACTTGTCCAACATCCCCTCTAGCTATAGTTTCAACTCAAACAAATCTAGAGTACTCATCTAATATGGTGCCTTTGATACTGGTGTCACTCTAGGTATCAACTCAATAGAGATATCTATCTCTCTATGAGGAGGTAAGCCAAGATCATCCACTAGAAATACATCTGCATACTACTACATTCTTCGCATCACCGCTACTAGAAATTTGCATGACAAACAACATGCACCCCTTTCTACTACTATGCATGGCTTGCATAGCCATGATCAACCTCACTAAAGTAGGATTTCTCCTTCGCAGCAAGACTCTTCTTTCTCCTTGCTCATCTAAGGATTCAATTTGTTTTTCAAAATATTACACTTCAGTGTGGTGTTTGTACAACCAATCCATGCCCTAGCACATTATACGCTCCTAAGGGAATCAGTTTTAGATGTGCAATTTTTGGCATATAGTTTAGCTTGAAAGCGCATGACTTAATTAATTGATATTTTTCTTGGTTCTTGTGGCTAGTTGAACTAACCACGATTCTACATGCCTTTCCTTAGGCAAAAGATACTCTTGTACAAGCTCCAGATTGACATAATTGTAGTTAGATCCTAGGTCAATTAAAATAGAGATAATATTATTAGACAACTTACCTTCCATATCAATGATGGATGCCTGGTGGTATTCTTGGCAGTTATCCACCACTGCATAAATTATGGGCGTGATTTTCGCTATGTCACCCACTATATGAGCTTCCTTCAAATTATAGATCTGAGGTCCTGTGCCTCTATGATGTGGGAAATTCATATTCTGGTGGTCCTCACCACATGTCCAACATCTTGGTGGCTCTCTTGCCTCTGGCTTGTGCAATTCTCTTGCAAGTGGCTACACATTTCCTTTCTCCCTTTGACCAATATTTTGTTAAAGTCAACCTCCACTAGCTGATATCATACCTTCTTTATTATCAATAGTCTTTCTGGGCCATTTCTTCCTATCTCTCCCACTACCCTTTGATTTCCTATGACTTTTATAATTATGCCTCCTCTTGGCTTTCTCATAAAAACACTTGAATTTTTTGATGACTTCGTCCAAGGTTCGTGGATCATAGAACTTCATGTGGTCTCTAAATGACATAGGAAACCCACTAATACAATGTTGAACCTTAGCCTTCTCATCCTTGAGATATGGAACATATCTCAACGACTAAATAAATATTGTACTATATTCTTCATTTGACAGTTTCCCCTACTTCATCTCATAAAATTCCTTTTCCTTACTATCATAATATTTGTCTAACATATATTTTTCCCTGAAGTGATTTTCAAACTTCATCCAAGTCAGTCTTTATTTTGTTATTTCTTTAAGATTTTCCAAATATTCCTACCATATGTTTGTGCTTCCTTTCAAGATGTAGGTGGCTACCTTTTCCTTCATGTTTTTAGAGTATTCATCAACTCTGAAGAATTTCTTCATCCAAAGCAACCAAGCTTCTTCATATTCATACTTCCTCACCTCCCCATCAAATGTAGGTGATTTTTCTTTCTTAAACTTGTTGGGCATGTAGCCACTTCCTTTCTTCCTCTTATCAGAATGATGGAAATGAGGGTGATGATGATCTGAAAGATTCCCAGGAGTTTGGGTTCTTCCCTATGGGGTACTTATTGGTTTGCTTCACTTCATGGTGTCTTCACTTCCCCTTCTATGCCTCTTCTTAGATCTTCTACCTTCTTTCTGTAATGAAGTCACATTCTTTTATGTGGAAAACAAAAAGCCCAAATCAAAAGAGAGAATTGACTCCACCATTTTCACAAATTTGATTGGGAAATCCGTTGAACACCACCAGATTTAGAAAAACATCACCAAATGATATTATGGAAACGTAATGGAATTACCAAGAAAAAATGCACACAAACTGCATTTGACATGACTAACATTGTCACTCAGAGTTGATCATAAACATCATGGAGGAGAGCATGGCAGATCACGCTTCAACACGATGGATCAAAACTCTCCCAAAGCCCTCACAACAACCACGAGCAGGTAAGATGATGCAGGCCAATCCATGAGCAGGAAGCCACTTCATATAGAGCCACTACAATAGGGAAAATGTCGGTGGCATCTAACCATACAGTCTAGGTGCAACAAGGTTTCCCTAGCCAATAAAAGATGGATTTACATAGTTTTTCGTATTTTTCCTGAGGTAATTAATTACAAATTATTATAGGAACACAAATAAAATATGTAACAACAATATGTAGCAAGATTATTAACTACCAATAAACCATATTTTTAGGGATTCACACAGTTTTTCGTAGTTTTCTTGAGGTAAATAGTTACAAATTATTATAGGAATATGTAACAAGATTACTAGCTATGAATATCCGCCTTACTTAATTATAGAGATTCTTGATTTATAAAAAAAAATTGTTACAATATTATGGTCTAATGCCATATGCCCAAAATACATACTTTTACTATAAAAAATGTTCTAGAATATTAATCCCTACTATCCACTGATAATTGTTGACAATTAAATTAAAATAATCAAAATCTTAGCTAAAATAATCTTTTAAAATTATACATATTTAATAATTTAAATATATATTTTCAATAAAATTGATTAAAAAGAAACTGTATTATATAAATATTTTAATCGAGTACTTGTTATCTTTATGATATTATGAATGTTTAAAAATTTTTATAGGGGGGAAAGGAGAGG